>JBAMYA010046576.1:0-10938 GCA_037176975.1 Arrhamphus sclerolepis | reverse complement strand
GCTTCATACAATGATGAGAAAACTGGCTCTGTGGGCTTTTTGCCTGTTGTTGCCAATACCTCTGAGTTAAAAAAAAACAAAAAAAAACAAAAAAACAAAACAAAAAAAAAAAAAACAGGACTTACTGTTCTGAATTGGCAAAACAAAAAATATACTTTTAGTCTTGTCATCACAGTGGATATTCTGTCAAAAAAAAAATCATTAATTAAATTTGGTAACCAAATGTAGTAATTGCAGGAGTAAGTAGATAGGGTATCTAAGCTCTTCCAAGAAATACCTTCAACTGTTTTTCTCAAACTCTGGTTGTTATCAAATGTCTTTCTGAATGATGATTGAAGGAAAGAGATTTAAGAAAAGACATGCAGTTCCAGAAATGATATTAACAATTTATTATCACTGCTTTTCTTATAAAATATAGTGAAAATACAGACTGAAATATTCAAATATTGTACTTTGCTTTCCTGTGTTTTGTAATAACGGCGTAATTTATGGAATTATTGAAAATGTTAAAGTAGACTGTGATTGTGGTGGTCCGCTGGGTTGGTTAGTCCATGGTTATAATAACTGGTTCTGTATAATATCGTGCCTAATCATAAAATAGCTCACTGAAAAAACACTACATTTCACAAATAAAGACAGATATGCCTTTCCATCAGTATCTGTTTGTAAGCTCATATTCCTGCTGTGTAACTACCAGAATATTTGTAGTTTGAAGCCTCTGTAATGACAGTTCAGCAATCATAATCATCTCTCTGCAGCTGAAGACATGGTAACAAAGAAGACGTTCATAGAACAGAAAACCTTACCTCCTCATCAGAGTAGCTTTATCTGCATGTAACACTCATATTCACGAGCACTAAATCTTATACCACTGGAAAACCTGAGTAGTTCCCTTTTAAATGCTGCTACATTTGTCAGGAACATCCATTTGGATGATCAACACAGCTGAATCTGGTGACTGCACCCATGATAGACTTGCCAAACTTTCTCTACCAAAGCCAAACGGCATTTGTGAGTGTGTGTGTGGGTGTGTGTGTGCCTGCATGTGTTTGGGCATGCATGGCTGTGTGTTTGCCTCTGTGTTGTTTAAATGTTGATGGGACTGATGTGCGTGTATTTCTCATATTCTGCCGACATAGATATGTTTATCTTGTCACGGACGGAGGGACACTCCTCACATCTCATTTGCAGTTAATAAAATGTAAGTCCTCGCAGTCTAAATAATCTGAATTTGGGAAAAGTACTTGGATTTTATTCTGTGATGGATGATGGAAATACAAACTTTGTATTGTGGGGTGGGGGCGACACGTTGATGTTGCACTTGAGCACAGTTGTTTTCTTATATTCAGTTCATGGCAGATGGTGAACATGCTAAACAAAAAACATTTTAAATACTATTATTTTCACCCTTTTGGTTTACACGCTACACTCCACAAAGATAGTCTGATCTGATTGGCTCCCCAAGACGTTTGGTATAATTAATGAGCTCCAGTCGTGGGTTTAGAAAGTACCCATCCACATTATTTTCACCAGTACTGTTCCTGCCATGAAAAGTGAAAATGTTTGTCGTGAAGATGGTTTGCACAAATAGTAGCTTATTCAAATTAATTACTGGAACTGTGGCAGATTGATGAGTAATGCTGCCCTGAGACCCAGTTCAGCAACACAAAAACTGAATAAGAAAGCTTAATTTGGCTTCACTAACAGTTCCAGAGATGTACTGGATGATACAACATGTGAGCAAATGGCTCAGAGCTGGAATTACATCTCCATGCTGTTGTTGACTGCTATTCATAATAATAATTATAAAAAAAGACTTAAAAAATTTCAATCTCCATTCCTTCTTTGGTTTAGCGCTGTCACGGTTGCTAGGCAACAGGACATACGCGAGGTCAGGGTGGGGGTAAATCTGAAGGCTAGACTATCCCAGTTCACAGCCGCTGACATGCGGTCTACCTGGTCTTCGAAGGACCCGGTCTACGTTGTCCAGGTCCTTAGAAGGATGCAGCCGCTGAATTAGGACACAGCTTGTGTCTGCATATTAGCGCTACTTTGTATCATTTACAGTTATCTGAATGTTTCCATTTACTGTCCAACCACTGAAATAAGAGTGTTGACAGACGCTTTGGTGGCTGATGTGTCTCTGATGAGTTAACAGCTCGATAGTTAACTGATTAACGTTAATTACAACCCCTGAACAATCATAACACTGATGTTTTCCACAGAAGATGGTGATTTCTCCATCTACATTTATTTTATTTATTTATTTATTATGTGCTTTTTCAACAACATTTCATTTAAAAACTGTACTTTTGAGTTTAAACAAATGTTTTTAATTAATTTCAGTAAATTGCAAATTAAAAAAGGCATGAAATTTCTCTTTTTTTGTATGCAAAAAATATCAAACTGTGACACTAAAGTATCGAACCAAACCTAGAATTTTGTGTATCGTTGCACCGCTGATAGACAGGTGTAGATATTAAACGCTGGGATGGTCAGGCGGTGGAACTGCTGGTCAGCATGTAGCTCTGGAAGCTCTGGCCTTCAAACATAGACAGAAAGAGACAGAAAAACAACACAAAAACTGCAAGATTGATAGCACATAGTCAGATTTTTAAAAAGTGCTTGAAATAACATCTATGGGCAGAGCTGAAGGAAAAAAAGAGAAGAGGAAAAGAAGGGAGAGAAGCGGAGAAAGGGCATCGCTCTGTGGATCATGGCGGCGTTCCCCTGCAGCACATACGGAGCTATGTTTAAGACGAGACTGCCTCCTGTAACTGTAGCTATGACTATAGGACCTCAGACACTATGGTTTAGATTAAAAAAAAATCTTTCACAGAAATATTTTAAGTTTGATTTCAACAGTTGAGATGGTGCCAGCCTCCTTAACCCCAACTGGTACCTGTTTCCATAATGAAGGTGCTTGAAAGCAGAAGGCCCTCAAGGATAGGAACTACAAGTAAACCTGCACTCAGGGAACGGACACCTCCGCCTTATCAGGTCGGAGCTTGTTCCTCAGCTGACCACTAGAGGCTGGTTTTAAAAGCAGGTCAACCTTCACTCGTTTCAAATACTGTTTCAGTAGCAACACTTGAAATGAGGATGCTTGGACAGATTTATTTAGAATTAATCTAAAGTAATATTACTTAGCGTCATAGCAGCATAAGATAAGCCAGCCAAGCTAACATAGATAGCATGTAGCGTGTTTCCCCCTCCAAACCTTCTTGTTCTGCCCATGTGCAACATGAAGCAGGAGAGATGCATCAAAAGAACTCTTTAGAAGACCTATGAGTGAAATCACAAGGAATTTGTCCAGTTTTTCTGCAGTCAACAATGGAAGCTGAGCCCACAAAAAAGAACAAAGGACATGAGCACTCCATCTTGGCCGTAAGTGCACATGAGGATCAGTAGGGAATAAAATATAGAAATTGAATAGAATAAGATTTATTGGAGCTGAATGTTTTCTCACCACCAGCACATTCACACCAGCCGTTTCCTGCACAGAAGGACGAACGTAAAACCAGCTTCTTCACACACTTTGGTCACTCAACCAGGAAATGAAGATGTGCAATGCTTTGTGTGAGGAGAAAACACATCAATGCGTCAATAACAAAAATAATGAGCAGTGTGTAAACATAGTTCAGCAAAAATAAATGAGCAGTAATAACAAAATAACAACAATGAGACTGATGGCCATCTCCCACTGCATGCAGCAAAATAAAAAGTAAACTGTTAAAACAATACACTAAACTAAATGTTCTCTGCCCAGACAACTGTTAGAGTTGTATCAGGGTCTGTCCTTGCAGGAGCAATATGCCTCGTTGATCCATCCATGTTTGGGTAAATGGGAAAATGGTGTGAGACTCCTTTGACAATCTTGGCAAAGAGCATCTCTCTTGCGACAGGGACATCTGGTTCCTTGGTTTGTGGTAGCCTCAGACACAGTGTTGGAGGGCACAAGTTGCACGCTGGTGTCTCGTCATCGCTGAGTGGAGGCGAAGAGAGAGTTGCGCCCCTCAAGGCCTTCCAACACATGCCACAGTTAGAGAGGGTGAGCTGTGCCTGCCACAGCGTGCAGAGGCAGGAGAGTAGCAAGGGGCTGCAGCTTATTTATTACCCAGCCTGAGTTCTTGTGAGTCAGCAGGGACCCCTGCTTTTTTCTGGGGCTCACAGCCAATGGGGGGCTGATACATCATTTTCCCACATAGGAGTAAAAATGCAAAGCCTGCTGGGGTTTGTAGTCATTCATTAGTTTCTTTGTCTCAAAATCATGCGCTCAGGCTTTGAACTATCCATCCAGGTCATTTCTTGGTTTTATACACACAGCAGTGATCAGCACCGCCATGTTTAAATCATGAGGAGTGTGTTCACTAGCAGGGGCTCAGTGTAATTTTATAGGGCCTAAAGCTTTGATGTGTGTCTCTTTTACCAGGAAAGGATTCGCAAAAAAAAAAGATTTGTTAAGTTCTAAGAGGCTGAGACATGTAGGCCTACCTGCTGTGGAGCTTGTGATGTCACAGACAGCAAACAAATGCAGCAACCATCTCAGCTCCTCGATGATGATCTCATCATTTTAGCTTGTTTTTCTTCTTTTATTATTTTCTTCTTCTTTTATGTTTCGGCAGTTGGCAAACAGCAAAAGAGGTGCAATGCCGCCACCAGCATGGTAGTTTGCTAAGTCAACATGCCCAATCTGCTCTGTAACGGAGGCACGAGGGCTGGAAGGACTCAGGACCTTGTAATAATTCAATCCTCCTACGTTTTACCACAGACCCCAGCTAATGGAAATCAGATTTAGTCTTGATGATCACTAGAAAATCTGCAATGTTCCTCCAGTTGACAAGAGCCTTGCCCTGTAATCTTTAATATGAACATAAAACCCCTTTAATTGAAAACATAACTCACTTTTATGATAAAAATAAATCAATGAAAAATAAAATGATGTTAAATGGAAAATGAAACATGGATAAGATATTAAGTCTGAATCATTTTAATTATTTTTGTAAACATCTTTGGGTGTGCCGCTCTCTTTGTCACACACACACACACACACACATACACACAAAGAACGAGTGAGAGAAATCTGCACATTAGGAATCAACAGAGGAGAGGACCTTTCTGTCTCCATCTTCCAGTGAAGCACTTGAATTCATTAAGACTGTAATTACACAGGATTGTTTTTGTTTACTCCTTTAAATTCCAGAATTTTCTAAGATATTGGATGGGTGCTCTCTGAAATGTTATGTAATGAAAAGGGCAGTTGACATAAAGCATAAAATAGAGCATAAAATTAGTTTCCTCTCTCACTTTTTTTCTTTGCACATCTCCTGGTTTAAGAGCATTTATAGCTGTATTTCAGCTATATAGTGAATGCCATTAGTCTGTGACATGATCATGATAATTTAAGAAGCGAGGAAGGCTGTTTTGAGATGCATCATTATCCCAAGTTCCATCAAAATCCAATCAGCAGAGTCCTGGATTTATGTGTGACACATTTGACAAATAGAAGAATCATGGGGGGTGTTTGCTTATCGGTTTCTCTGCTCCTGCTTCAATTTCTGTACAGTATTCTTGTTGTTTGCATGTCTTTTTTTTTCAATTTGTTTGAGTTTCAGTGTCGGGGACAAAAAAATTGGGATCTTTCTGGAATAGAACAGAAGAACATTAGACCAAAATGTGTGAATTACCAAACATGAGTAAATGGAACTTCTATTGTTCAAAGTTTTGTTTAACCGTAGATCTCTCCATTTCCATGGGGACAGTTTCACTTGACAGAGAGCAAAGTTGCCGCTGTGGAGGAGGTTGGTGGGGGAAGCAGCGTGCTGGCAGACAGCAGGTGAAGTGTCTGCCTCCTGAATGCCTCCACATGCTCTGTGTCTCTGGATTTATGGTCATGCCGCCGTCAGCCCAAGTCCCCCACCGGCTGTAAGTCAGAGGGCACCGTGGTGCCCTGTACAGCTGGCCAGCTGGTCCTGCTCAGTTCTGCCACCTTCCAGCTGAAAAAGAGAGCCACACACACACACGCTTACACCATCCATCGTATGTACATTCCTGGCCACCCAACCAGCGCAGATGTCCATCCAGGACAGCCATGCTGGCTCTGACGCATCCTAGAGCAAGTTTGAAAAAGCACAACGGCAGGAAGGAGCATCAGTTTAAAAAAATGACATTGTGAGTTTCGGAGAAATTCCCCTGCAGTGTTTTGTAGCTCCCATTAAAAGAAAAAAATAGAGCTGTTTTATAAAATAATTTTGTATCTGTTTGTTCAGACGGATTATGAAAGTCAGAAATATTTAAGTCCACCGCCTGCATTTAAAATCAAGCTGATAGATGATAATTTGTCTTGCCGTAACACACAAGAAACATTCCTCAGGTAACATGCTGAGTGATACACGAATGTGACATAGTCGCAATAGAAAATCCAAAGTCAGATTCTGAAACTGAAGACATTGACTGATTTTGATTGGCAGATTTATTATTAGTTGATTTTCTGACACATTCTTCAACATTTGTCTTTCAACATTTATATTCAGCTCTATTTATTTTTATTTTATTGCAAATTGCTTGCATGGAGCAGATATAATGTTGTTGATGTAAATGTGGTGCTGCAGAGGATGTCATGGCTTGCCAGCAGACTTCCTGATCTTTTTTCCCTTTTGGTGGAGCCTTGGATCTCCACCTCCAGCACACCTCAGGCTTATTCTGTCATCACCACCACACTATAAAGTCTTGGACCTCCAGGTACTGATCACTGCATCATCTGTGTTACCACGTGGTAGCTATGCTAAAGGCCAGCTTTATTGACTTACCAGAACGCTGACACATTCATCCTGATAGCTTGTTTTTGTATCCAGGACCTGCCTGCCTCACCAGACCTGCCTGTGTGGATCAGAACCCTAAATCCTGAGCAACCAAATGAACTTCTACATCCAACTCAGCTTTCGTGTTCTGCGTTTGGGTCCTCCCCTCTCTGAGCTTAACAGAGGTGAGTTTTTTGTGCTGCTCTGACACAGCAGACAGAACGTCTGATCAGATTAAGCAACAGTATCTTTACTCCTGACGCAGGACTTCCACGCAGAATCAGCTCAGCAGGTGTGCCAATGAAGCATGAAATGATGTAGAAGGTAGAATTGTCTAAATGTTAGAAAAGTGATACTTTACTTTTCACAGTGTAGATCATTTCCAAGAAATGAGTCATCATGAAAGGACACTTTCATGATGAAGGAAACTGGTAGAAAACACACACACACACACACACACAACCTCATGTCTGGCTCCCACAGGTCAGCGTCTTAAACCTGGCATAATAAACAGCGGCTGTATGTACCCCCTTTATAACATGACACCCTCCATTCACTGTGCTGTCATCATGAAGGCAGTTACCACCTCCCATAGCGTTTTGCTGACAGACATTTTAAATTAGACTAATAAATTGCCTCGCGCTCTGCTTCAAGCTTTCTGAAAGCGCTGTTACTGGGAGACAAATTAGCACACCGCAGGTATAAAGACTGGATCCTGCACAAAAGGCCAAGGTGTGTTTATGAGGCAACACCAACATCTGAAAAGAGAAGCGAGGGTCATCTGAGGACACCAGCAGACTGCAAATAACGAATAAACACACCTGTACATTTATGTATGAGTGAATTGTCAAATAGCAGTTGCTACACAAGTCAGAGTTTGTTGCTGGAAGGCATTTAGCCAAACTGCTTTGAAGGTTTTAAAACCTTGATGCTTTCCGAGACTGAGTATTAATCACTGTCCCCATCTTTAAACAAAACTTGAAATCTAATTAAATACTGCCATCTGGAAAGGCATAGTTTCTACAAACCAAATATTTTCTTATTTGGCTCTGCTTAGGCTTTCATACAGTAAATGAGCAACATTTAACACACAAAGATTCATGAAATATTTCTTGTTCTTACTATGACTTGAATGCAGGGAACTGGAGTAAAAACTGGAAGTTTTAGTTCTGAGGACTAAATCACATTACTGAACACACTGCCTGTGGTGTTTTGCAGCATCGAGGACATTATTGATTTTTGTAAGTAATTCTTAAAGTTGACATGACATGCTTTTTAATTTTTTGGTGAAACTATCTATGGTGTTGCAAAAATGAGTTCTTACATGGGATGTCACCAAAAGAAGAGATGTATGACGTATTGTGTTTCCACATCTCACCGACTCCACAACGTAAGATTTTATTTTGGGTCTTCAACTACCTGGAGGGGAGGCATTAGGTGTTCATGAGAAGGGCACCTTCAGGCTCTCCACTACAACATCACCGTCCCAGCCAATGGGAAACAGTGATCTAGCCCGTCTCTGTTGACATCTGTACAGACGAGCAAAGACCGACAGACCAAGAAGGCTGCAGCGACCAACATCTGCTTCATATCAGTTGTTTTGTTGCATATTTGCTTGTGGAGGTGCAATGAGCGTTTTCTGGTCAACAAAAAACCCAGAAACCAAGGATCAGTGGATGCAGTCTGTTTTGCTGTTCTGCTAGCCCCAGCAGCGTTACACAAAGGTATTTCTTTCAGTGACATTTCACAGTTGATTGTTTTGTGAATGAAGGCTGAGAGCCCACAGAAGCTCATGAGTCTGAACCACTCGCAGTTGGTAGCAATAAGTCATATATCCTTAACTGTTGTGTGCAAGTAGTTTAGCGTAAAAATCACATGTACTTGAACTTAAAAGTTGGCAGCACAATAGAGTTTTGTTTTCATGTTACAATATCAATTTCAGTAATCAAATATCTATATTTGATTATTCCCATCCCTTCTATCAGCAAAAAACAAAGTGCATTTGGACTCCATCACTGTTGTTTCTTACAATATGTAACATAAAGGCAACATTTTTTTGTTTGTCACTGTCATCTAAAAATCAATAAAGCAGAGTAAGCACATCTTCAATATAGAACGGAGTAATGATAATAGAAAAGCTCCATACTCGTAGAGGATTTTTAACCTTGCTATGGTTCGATAAAGTGTTTTAAAAAGCACTCACACACTGATCGCTTTACTGCAGTGTGCAGTTGAGTGTCTTGCTCAAGGACACTTTGATGGGCAGGACATTGAACCACTGATCTACCACACAAACCACATCATATGGAGGAGAGGAACAAGATGAAGTGGGAAGAAAAGAAAAAAAACCTTTACTGAGAAACACGAGTGCAATCGTCCATGAAGTGTCTCTTTATATAACGGCAACCTTGATACTCTGTAGCAAGTGCATCTGTTTTTACTTTGAACTAATTTGACAAAAGGCATATAGCTCAGTTTTGCAGCAGCATAATATTTATCAGGGAATTTGATTCATTCTTAATTCAGTTTTGATTCAAATGTATCCAGGTAAATAAAATGGACTTCACATGTGTAGCGGGGTGTGTGTTAGTGTATTCCTCCTGCACTTATGAGACTGATGTGACATTTCAAAGGAAGTCAGAGTGGAAGAAAAAGCCTTTGCTTGATATGTGATCTGAGGCAGGAGAACAAGATATACATTAGGACATTAAAGAAGTGAGAAGCAGGCTGAGGTCTCTTCTGTGAAGCAGGTTGCATGTCTTTGTTAGCGCTCATTTTGTACTATTCTTTCAACTCTCAGCAAGCCTTAACGTCCTCTCCAGATGAATTGAGTCGCTGTTAAGAGGAGAGTGAATGGAAATTAAGCTTCTACACAATGTGTGGGCAGTGCTGCCAAGCACATGACAAAGTGGAAAGTGTTGTATTAAAACCATATAATGTTCCTCTAGTGTGAGGCAACGCAGTCAAAGCAAAGAGAAAGCGGCAAGCAGACGCAAGAAAAAAGAGAGCTGAGGAAGGAAAAAAAACGCAGGGAAGATATACTGTCGGGCAGATAATTGACGCTCTCAGAAAACAAGCTGCCACTTCTCCTCGTTTGAGTGCTGCGCTGTGGCTTAAGCATTGTAAGTCACAAAGCAAGAAGGAATGTTTGGCTGCCTCTCTGGGAAACGCTACTTCAGGGCCCTCAGCTGTCACAGCCTGGCGACTTGAGTTCTGCCACAGAGAGTTCAATGGTGAGGAGCTGGCACACGGAGATATGCTTTTTTCTTTACTTATGGACGACAGGCTCTGGGAGGCGAAACCAAAACTGGCTGCCCTGGTGTACACTCACACGCTCTTCTCTTCCATCATCACACCCTCTTGCCATCATTCTCTGTCATTGCTCACTCTGAAACTCTTCAAACTTTCAGTCTTTGTCTCCTTTCTTAACTGCTCCTTATATTTTTCCTCTTCCTTCCTCTTTTCAAAAGCTCTGCCTCTTTTCACATTGTGCCTACTCTTGAATAAACAATCGTCTCTCTGTGGTGAAGGCTCCCCATCCCACCAAAGGAATGCTGTTTCCCATCCTCCATCTCACCATGGTTACTGGGAATCTTCTGAGAATCATATTTTATACAAACGTAAATATGGGCAGAAATATTTCAAAAGCTAATCAGCAGCAATTTTTAATCTGGCTTTCAGTCATTTCTATTCCGCATTTGTTTTATCTGGGAAAGATGAATTATGAAAAGGCAAAATGCATATGCAGAGTGGCTCTTCCAGTAATTTACTGACATAATTGCCAGCAGTGAAAATTAATTCAATTAAATGACTTTCATGAGGCTGCCATATTATTAATCTGTTTTGAACACCCACCTCTTTAATAAAGCGATTAGAATTCTGCAGCTAAATGCAAAAATATGTTGAAATAAACATGATGAAAATGCATTTGTCATACAAATGTCTCACTATTATTATTGTTATTAGCCTGCAAATTATTTTTTATAGAAAAATGGGATTTCATGTCAAATAAAACCAGCAAAATTAGTTAGAAAAGGCCCTCATTCCACATTATAATTAGATTTTTTTTCTTTTTATTTGGAAAAAAAGGGGGAATAAGAAACTCCTCAGCTTCAAAACTCATGCACCTCTGTCTGCG
>JBAMYA010046575.1:0-10939 GCA_037176975.1 Arrhamphus sclerolepis | reverse complement strand
TCTGTATGTTTTAGACAAATGAACCCAAAGACAAGTGATCTCATGATCACTTCATTTCTCACAAGCCTGCTCTATTCTCTGCTCACGTTCAACCAAATTCTACAAAACTGATAAGAATGAGCTCAATATTATAGATGGATTATGACCCAAACATACTGTAAAATTCACTTAAGATTTTTTTTGAAGGTACAGACATGGAATATTCTTAAAGTTATTCTGAAATTCTACACTTGTAATCAGAAAAAAAGACCCAAACCACTGATGACCATGTGCAAGAAACCACCATTGTTGTCATCAGTAATATTAAATGTTTATTGTTCCTTTGGAGACCTTAAAAAAAGAAGTCCAGCAGAATTGTTGTATGATGTTCTTTTGTTTTTGTTTTTTGTGAACATACCTGACAACGTCCACAAGATGACAGCATAGTGCTCACTCTCCCACTCTCTGGATTTGACCCAGTCTTCCTAACTGCTTCTGCATCAAATATTGGTATTGCAAACTGGCACAAGAACCTTCCTTTTTTTTTCAACACATGCAATCATTTTTTAGGCAAGTGCAACAGCCACAGAGATTAATCCATGATAAACTGAACAATGCAACTTTACAAAGATGCAATCTTTGCACTGCAGTTGGACCAGTGTACTTATCGCTGTGCAGCTGTACCTATCAATGAGGAAACTCCCGCACATATTCAGGTTAGTAGACCTATCTTTTCATCTGTTTATACATTGTGATTTAGCGATTATATTAAGCTCAGAGTCAGGTTTAGTGATGGCACAACAGGCTCTGTGACCTACATATGATGAGATGGAGATTTTTCTAATTAAAAAAGCTCCTACACTCAAATTCCCTCACTGCTCATAGACTCTAATATATGTCAGGTTCATCCGGTCCGCAAAGAAATGGCACAGTATCTCATGCTAAGGATGCCATTTTAATCTTTTTAGCCACATAAACATTTTTTTTTTTTATTCAGGGTAAAGTATCAGGTCTTTCAGTTGGTTGATATGTGCTATTTGATGGACTATTTAAAGTGGGACTGCTATGAATAAAGCCATGCAAACACTTTCAGATAGCTCTTCATATCTACTTGATATGACGTGGGGTCAGATACTTGAGTGGGGGTAAATGGGGAGTCTTACATACTTGCATACTTTACACCAGAACATGAACAGGAAACAGATCTGAGCTCCTCCTCCTCCCAGCAGCTGCCAGGCTCTGATTGCAGCTAGCAGCCTTTAGCTCGGACAAGTCATTTCCCAATATAGAAGTCTGCCATGACCCTATAGTCGCAGTAAATCTACGTGTTTTTTTTTTATTTCTTTGTTTATTTGTTGTTGTTTTTTACCACGATGAGAGACCGTTTCAAGCAGCAAAGCTCAGATCGTTCAGTGAGAAAGTGTTGTGAGCTGCATAGCAGAGTCAGCTGTAACAACCACAACAGACAGAAAACACAAACCAGCGCCCGCATCACGTCTGTCACCATCCCTGTATGAAGAGTTACAAAGATACCTGCACAGAAAGAGGTTAGCTACACGAAGTTCTCACACTGTTCAACTGTTGGTCGTTATTTCAGGCTATTATGTGAGCAGCAGCTCCAAAACATCTGCTCTGCGTCTTCATCCTCTGTTAAAAGTGGCTTTAATAACAAACGAGGCTGTGACTATAAACAGAAAAGACTGTTGTTATGTAGGGTAAAGGTGACAGCGCCAGTGTTTACGTCTTTAAGGACTGCTCGACCTGCCCCCAGCTTCCATCTCCCGTCTATTATACAGTGAAATGTGCACAAGCGAAGCTCCATAAACCCGCAGATCTACAGGGAAATGACAGCGGCGCTCTTACCCGCCTTCCCCTGGTTCTGCGCCTGCTTGGCTCGGCTGGAGCAGCCTCTCATCATGGGCGTCTGTCGGATGGAGAGCGGTGAGTACGTGGGTCCAGCAGCAGCAGCAGCCTGCCGAGAGCTACAGAGATGCTCAGTACACACCCCCTGATTGTGTGTACGTGTGTGTGTGTGTGTATGTGTGTGTGTTTGTGTGTAAGAGGGAGAGAGAGGGTGTGTGAGTGAGAGGGAGGGAGTGTGTGCAGGACCAATAAGTCTGAAGGGAGGCTTTTATAAAAATGGAAGAAGTACAAACCTACCTGTCTCCCTCCCAGTCCCCACCCACAAGGGATTTCTGGTCCAGTCCAGACTGGGCTGGACATTTCAAATGTCAGTTCCAGTGAATCTCAGGATGCCAAGAAACCCTCTAACATACAAACGCACAGTTAATGTCAATGTTATTCACCCAATTTATGAAACCCAATAAGCTTCTGAGCTTTTTCACAAAAACGACAATAATTTAAAGTTCCTTTCTTTTCTCTTTTTCTTTTTTTTTTCTTCTTTTATTTGAAGCTAAATAAAGATGTTTTACTGATGTGTTCATTTGGAAAAAAGAAAAGCGCTAATGTGCCAAGGCCAAAGTTATTTGCCCTCTGGCTGTTAATAAATTGTGCAGCCTTTATAATTAACTTCTGACAACAATCTTTTACGGTAGTTCCAAACTAACTTGGCATAAGTGTTTTGAGAGATTTTAGTCCATTCTTTCTTTGGTAAATTCTTTCAGCTCATCCAAATTGTCTGGCATCTGAGCATGGTCATTAACTTTGAGCCTCTCCAGAGATTCTCAGCAGGTTTGAAATCTGGACTCTGAGAGAAGATTGACTTCGGCGTCCTTTGAAACGTAGACACAATGATGTATGTTTTGGGGTTAGTGTCTTTTCTTTCTTTTTTTTTTTTTTTCCTGAGGTTTAACTGGCAGCATCATGAGAATATCAACATAATCCTCTATTCCACGCACCAGTACAAGGCTCCCTGTTCCTGAAGCAGCACAACAGCCACGCAGCATTATGCTCCCACCATCATGTTTCACTGTAGAAACTGTGTTTTGGTGTTGAAGGCATCTCTCTTCTCTAGCCACACAAAAGTGGAATCCGCGTGCCCAAACAGCTCAAGTTTGATGTCGTCAGAGTCATTACAAAATCTCTAAAACTTGTCTTGTGCGTCACTGGCTCACAGGCAAACGTATGTCTGGTTTTAATGTGCAGAGCAACAGAGTTCTTTGCTGATGATATAACTTATTCACAAGAATTTAAAAGAAGTCTCTCTCAGTTAAGTGTTGAAATGACTTGAGCCCTGCGCGTGGAGTCCTTTAAATAAGGTCCAGATGGCGACTGAAAAAAAAAATCAGTCAATTTTCACTATTAAGGAAAACCCAAACATTTATTTTAAATTCAAAAGTGAATCAAATAGGACCAAATGTTCTGCAATTCCTTTGGGGACTAATAACTTTTACCTTAATTATATATGTAAAATTATGATGCTGCAGTGTTTAACTATGCTTACCATAAAGCATGCTGGGTAAACTAGATAGAGAAAAAGAACAAAGCCACATCGCTATGAGTATCACGTAGTTACTCTATATGTCTTAATACAAAACATTGCTCCTTACAAGAAGAACACAGGCAGCATTTCAAAGTTTTCCAAGAACAGTTCAACTCGAAAAACCTGTTTTCTATTGTGTGAAAGAATCACCAAGGATTAACCTTTTTTTTCATATACAATACAAAACAAAATAAACTTTGAACTTTGATCTCTTTCTGTGTAGAACATGAGTGTATTTTATGATGTAAAGTAACTTGGTTTGGCCATTAGAGGCAGAAGTAAGCACGTATTCACTAAGCTGCCAGTGCTGTGACCCTCTAAAGATAATTCAAGGATCACGTGGCCTGTCTGTGAGGACTTGAGGCTATTTCAGTGTAAGTGGGAGTAATGATACATTTACCCGCACCCTATGATAATGACACTAATTGTCAAGCAAGGTTTGAGACCACACATCTGTGAGTTAATGAGGCAGCCACACAGAAACGTGTGTAAAAGATGGAGGGCAGAGTAGCATGTTTACAGGGCGCAGTGCAATGAGTCACACAGAAAAAAGGCTGGAGGATTGTGTGTGACATAGAGGTCAAGTAACAGTTGCTGGAACACAGCTCTTCATTGACCCACAACACATTCCTCCCAAAAGGCCACACTGATCAACGCCTCTGCCCCACCCATTCAACTTGACCAGTCAAGCTAACGCCAAGCCTCACACAGCGTGTGTAACACGCTAGTTCAGCTGGTCTCACTGAACCTCGTCACTGAGCCTCATCAAGACATAATCTAGTTTCCCATTCAGCATAACATCCAGTCCAAGTCATTATCACACATTCAGGTATGCCACATCATGTGAGACTTGTTTCCAAAGTATCAGGAAATACTGTTTTTGACGACCGCATATGAGCAGCAAAGTGTATGAGTCAATTTAAGACATCCTTCCTGATCCTCCACTGGATTACTTCATAGTGTGTTCTGTATTTGCGCCCAGTGTTGATGGTCTTAAGGTATGCTTTCTTTATTATTGCCATACCTGTTTGTAAACCTCTGGGAGTAGGATGACTTACTTTAGTGGAATAAAACAAGAAGGAAGTGTACGAGATACTGTTATGCGATGGCAACATATTTGTCATGCAGAGACGTGGCGTAACCATTAGTGTCTTTACCGCTGTGATGAAGAAAAACCAAACACTTGCAACATTTTGTAAAATCCCACTCACAAACTTACTTTTCTTCCTCAGTATTTTTTTTTTTTTAAATTGAGTTCTATAGAGCTGCTGAGAGATTAATTTGTCACCAACAACATCAACCCATTTTTCCAAAAGGAAAGCCAAGTAGATTTTATGATCTCCTGACCTTTGCCCTAAATACTGCAGGACCATATGATAAAAGTAGGGGAAAGGTTCTTTTCATATAATCTAAACATAATAATGTTGACCTTTTAGAGTCAAATGGCAGGTCAGATGGCTGAGTTGCAAATAAGTACTCTGCTGCTGCTATTTATATCAGCCAAACAAAGCCTGAAAGGCAATAGTCCTGGGGTCCCATGCACAAAAACATTTTACAAATGATACTCCAGCTTTGCTCTAAAAGTTTAATTTAAAACCACATAGATACAAAGCTTACATGAATGTTACAAATGGGGTCTTTTCTGTCCATGGCTGCACCTCCTCGCTCATGCTTTATTGTTATGGAAAACAGCAGCAACTGTTTACTGAAAGCACTTCACTCAGCCACCATAAATTTACACACACACACACACACACACACACACACACACACACACACATACTGCAGGCTTTCTCAAGTAAAATGTCACAACTCAACCATCATACCACAACCGGTCCTTACCCCGCTAACATGAAGATCTGTGGCCTGTGTGCCATCCCACACTGACCCAGTTTGTAGGATTCAGTATTAGTCTGCAGTTGCAGTAAAACAGTGCAAATAGTTCAATTTAATTGTTGCTTCAGTGTAAAAAATAAATAATTGTAGGCCAGTGTTGGGGCTACAATTTATTAACAAGACAGTCAATAGAAGACTGTGCATGAAACCTGAAAGAAAGGCAACAAAAGAAAGACAGAATTAAGACAACACAGGCAATACAGTGTGTTTCACAGTCTTTCCATTCTTGTTTTTTTTTCCACCTGCGTTTGTATGAGATCTGCACATCAAGTTTTTAGAAGAAACAGGCAATCCAGCATTCTAATACACAAAACATTGTCACGGCAAATGCTTCATGTCTGCAAACAGACACTCTTATAAACAGGCAAGCTCTAAAAATGAATCAAATAAAAGAAATAAAAACAGATGAGCCCACAGTGATCAGCTGATTCCTACTGCTGACAGGACTCAGTTGATATCATGTTGACATGCTCAGCTTTGATACTGTTGTCCCTATGGTGTCCCACTGTTTTTCACATATAAGCAGTCTCTCAGAAGTTCAAAGCAGCCCTCTAAATAACTTGCTCATACACGTATAAACGCTTCCTCCCTACTTCGAGCTGCTTTTATCCCTCACTGACAGTGCTCAGCATGGCTCTTTCTCGCAGAGGTCTTCTGTTTGTCACTGACTTTGACAGACTGTTGACCCACTCTTGGCCCCTGCAGCGGCCTTCTTGCGTCTCTTGTTGAGCAGAGGGTTGCTGGATGTGTCGAGATCCTTGATCTTCACCTGGTCATAGTCCACACGCATGGTCGCTAAAGCGCTGGTCAACTCCTCCTGTGAGAGATGAGACAGAGGATACGGTATAGTCCTTCAGATGATTTCCGGTGGTGCTTTTTGGACTTTCCAAATGCTGTTTTGAAAAACTTTATTTTCTTTCTCACTCAGAGTTTAAACAGATTTAAACCACTAATGTGGGTCTGTCAAAAACACAGGCTAAAAACCAGGAAAAACAAGGGAACCTGCTGACAGAGCTCGAAATATTTTGCGCTTTTATTGAGGATTGCAATATGTGCTATTTAATTTCTCAAAAGGAAACTGTTACCAGGCAACCAGTGGCAATATCGGGACCAGATTGGTCCATTTACACCTGCATTTATATAGATTCTTGAACATATTTTATTTCATTTTTTTTAAAGACAGGACTGAGATGTGACAATTAGTGAGATTTAGAGTTTCTGACAGACAAACATTATTACTTTTGGTCAGACACAGACAAGCCGTTTCAAGACTTTAAGTGCACATAAGTTTTGGTTGGTTTTCACCATTTTAACAGTCTTATCAAGCTAATCACTCTTAGGAAGAACATAGAAAGTATATAGAAAGTTACACAAAATAATACGTCTAGAGGAAAATAAGAAAATGAGGAAACAGTGAAGACGGATAAGAGCATTATTATGAATTGATTAAAGGTCAAATTGCTACAAACTGGGTCAGAAGTACAGGCCTCAGATCCATGTGTCATTTGTGATCCATACAGCCTTCATACAAAGACTGCACCCACTTGTTTTCGTGCTCTTTTTGTGCAATTTTTTTTTTTGTCATTTTACGCAATGGAGCAGCACATTGTGTGCATATCATTTTAAAGAATGGTCTTTTCACACCTTATCACAGCAAACTTGCACATTCAGTTCTTGTGAAGGAATGTGCAGTTGTACTCATCATTTACAGACATTGAAAAATATATGATTGCCCAATGGAGACCTTTTTTTTTTTTTTCAAAAAAAAAAAAGCAAAATTAGGTGAATTACCCCCACAGTGACTTTATCTGAACAAACAATATCCTTATTTCTATGTTCCAATCAGGGAGAGAGAGTTGAGAGAAACAGCACAGGGCTGGTTGGGTTTAGGTCTGTGTGTTAAATGTCAATCAGCACTAGCTCATATTACAGGTTGTGGCAACTTCTTCCCCCTAGTGGCAGACGAGGACTCATCTGCTTCATCCTGTGTAAGGTCGCTGAGGTGTGAGCTAGAGCCCATTATACCTGTGTCTGGTTGAGACTGAACCGTCCGTGTACACGCACTCACATCTACAGACAATTTTGAATTGCCAGTTAACGTTGTGCGCATATATTTGGGGTGCGGAAAGGGAAAGGGCTGGAGAACCAGGGGAACATCCATGCAAGCTCAACACAGAAAGACTCCAGCCCAGTTCTGAACCAGCACTGACCACCACATCATCACACACTCGTGACAAAAACATTTTAAATTCAATGAATTTACTGAGGCAATGATCATTATGAGGGGCTCAATTCTGAACTAACGTGCACACACATACAAATTCAAATCTGTGTGCTCACATAATTCATAAAAAGCTGCACAAAATCTGCTTCTGCTCAAGATTGAAAATCTTCCTCTCGTACATGCGTGAATCTCACTGACACACCAGTGAAATACTTTTATACACTTATTACTGACATGGTAATGACATACACTCGTAAAAATGAGAAAATGTCAATGAAAACATGGTATCCATGCAAACTATTGACAATATTTCAGAGGATTTTAGTGAAATGGAAATTATTTTATTTCACTTGAAACAAAAGGTGCTTCAGAGGTTGATGCTTAAAATACAGATAAGGGCTATTCCTTGTTGAATATAAAAAGTGAAATTTGAATCATGAGGTTTTGATTCAATTCTAAAAAAAAATGTGTTCAGTGTTTTCAGATTCAGATTACATTTTTTCAGGCTGAGTTTTGTTTTCATATTCTTTTTTTTTTTTTCGTTGTTACAGTTTCAGATCTTTTTTTTTCCCAAGTTCAGATTAAACTTGTCTGTGTCTACTGAAGGAATAAGAGTGCATGACTTTTTGCTTTGAGCTCAATAGTTGTGGTAAATTTGGTTCATCTTATGGACTCGGGTTAATCTGAGTCACTCAATGATGTGACCTGGTTCATCTGCGTCGTTTAAGTACGTATTTATTATAATATTAAATTATTATTCACTTAAATCCATGGCTGGAGTGAAGTTTGGCAAAACCACATCAGTCTGCGGTGTTTTCCGCTGGTGCTACCTGCTGGTGCTACCCGCTGACTCAGGTGAACCAAATCCTCTAAGACGACCCGGATAGTCAAGTGAACTGAGTCTTCTCAGAAGATCTGGTTATCAAAGGACTCAGTTCACATGACTTTCTGGTTGAGTCAGTAACTCGCTCAACGGCAGCGGCCTACCAGCAGCTCTGTCACCGATGCGAGCACCCCCGCCTTAAAACCAACAAGTTTTAAAATCTCAACAAGTGGTGTACAAACTAAAGTATTTGTCTCCACGTTCTACGGTTCCTATGTCCCTAAAGCCAACATGATTGAGAGAGGTTCACAGCAGTGTCAGTTATGATGCCCCCCCCCCCACGCCACATTGGGGCCAAAAATCTGAATCTGAAGAAAAAGAAAAAAAAAGATCTGAAACTGAAAAATAAATTCATTTAAAAGAAAACTGAACCTGAAAAGATACAATCTGAATCTGAAAACACAGTATTTGTAAATGAAAAAAAGATTTTAGAATTGACTCAAAACTTCAAGTTTCAGTTTCAAATTTCAGTTTTTCATACTAAAGCTTTTCTTTCACATTACAAAACTTATGGCCCTGATCTAACTCCATATTGTTTGACCCTTTGTTGTGCAATTCTTTGACTGCGGTCACTTGTGAATATCATGTCGCCTAAATATACAAATAAGTACCACAATGTCGTATGATTACCAACTGCCAAGGAAAGAACATTGACAAAAAAATAAATAAAAAATAGAAGACAGGACACGTGTTTATCAAGTCCATTGAAAGCACAATCATCTACAAATAACATCTAATATATTAATATTACCGAAATAGTTGTCTGCTGAAATAGCTTTTTTTTTTTAAAATTGTCATCAATAACAGTGTTGGGGATATGAGCGTTGTTATTTATGAACAGCAGCGTTCCTAAATCCTAAATCTATAGGCCTTCTGTGTGTGTGCGCTTTTAATGGAAAAACTACCCTGACAGGATATGAACCCCCTCCCATCTGTTACTAAAACAAAGTAGTTATTACAATAGCAATGTGAATAAAATTATTATCAATTATTATGGCAACCTATCACTGACTGGGGCAGGGTGTGTGAGAAAATACAGGCTGAAGGAGTACGTGCTCCTTATTGCTGCTGACAACATTTATTCCTCGAACTACCCACCCTAACAAAATATGATCTGCTGTCTGTCTGACTAAGAAATAGGAACAAACAATAAACTCACTGCATATTTCAGTTTAAGTCCTGTTGCTTGATGCTGACAAAGTGAGGAAAACAAACTTTATACATATATACATACATATATATATATATGTGTGTGTGTGTGTGTATACACACATATACATATGTGTGTTGTTGGCTTGACAGTGTCAATAATTTCTCAATAAGATTTCATAAAAGGCATCTAATTAAAATAGAAAACCAACATACCGTCTGAAGAATTGTGTGAGCGTAGGCTAATATAATGACATCAATAAAAGCATCAAAGTCCATATGTAACTATATGATACAAAACATTCAATTCAATAATACTTTATTAATTCAAAAAGGGAAATTATTTGTTGCAGTTACTGTCGTTATTTCAGTTTCTTCAAAGTAATTGTTGGTTATAGTTGTGTGGCAGGATGCATGTATCATGTATGTGTTATATATTAAAAATAACATCCTCATCATCAGCACTGAGCCTCGACAAACTACCCAAAAGCTGAGTATTTTTTTTCCAATTATTTTGTGAATATGCACTATGACACATTTCTATGACAGACGTGCTGTCTCCATTAACGATAACAGACATGTAGTGAGCCAACATTAATGATGCAGCAGTTTGCTGGTTGATTGTATCAGCTATAAAATCAGTAATGTTGGAACATGACTCGTCATTTACGTTGTAACAACTGTCATCTCAGGTCTGTCAACTGACCTACCAGCATCCTGACCAACAAAACCTTTATGAGTCATGTGGGGCTCACAGTCATTCTTTGAAAAACATTTGTCATGGCATTATTTATTTTTGGTACTCTCAACATATTTCGTTAAGCTCTCACACCTAAAGTGAGTTAAACCCGACATCAAAGTTGTGCTCCCTGCAAAGCTGGATGTTTGTGGGAGCGTGCACGGCTCAAACTACTGAACATTCTGCCTTCTCTACAGCTTGTGATGTTCTTTCTTGGGTTTATTAAAGATTATACAAGATCATATATTTAGAACAATTCCCTTCCAGGTCTCACCTAAAAAAGCCTAAAAAATCAAAGAGGAACAAGCGGCAGCAAAATTATGTTTTCTAAAAGAAGGATGAGAAATTTAAATAAATAATGAAAAAATAAAAATAGCATAAAATAAATTGACTTTGCTTTCCAACACCTAATAATTCCATCAAACTAAGAGGCTGTTAAAATTTGTATCCATCTTCTGGTGTAAGATCAGAAAGAACCAATTCTGCATCAATGCCAGGATAACTAAAACTGATCTTAAATATATATAAAACTATAGTATATAATGTTCAAAGGAAAATGGCTCTATAAGCAAAGGTCAGTATTTTAACTTTTTAAGGAGGTTGTCTCATACGGATGTTTGACTTTGG
>JBAMYA010046574.1:0-10939 GCA_037176975.1 Arrhamphus sclerolepis | reverse complement strand
AACACCATACAGGAAAGGACCCCTTCAAGTTTTTACTCTTAAAGATGTTTTGGATTTTTGGGGGGAAGGGTTTTACTTTTTTTCACACCAGGGGGCTGAAAAAAAAAAAAAAAAAAAAAAAAGCAAAAAAATAATAATCTACAGCAGAAGTCAAGGGTCACCTGAGAAAGACGATGATAAAAATAAGCGAAAATAATGGAAATGTGGCTAACTGAGCACAGGGATGCAACTGTCTGTCTTCAATGCAAGTTAAGAGTTAACCATTATGAAATATATATATATATATATATATATATATTACTACGATAAACGCCCTTCATCAGTTCCTCTCTTTCTTATTTGGATTCTGCAGCTATTGTAATAGATAAAAAAACCAAACTAACTATTACATCATTGGAAGCATCTGCTGTGACCTGTGAATTTTATTCAATATCCCATGCAGCTGATTTTCTCCTGTTGTGGAATATTTAAATTGGTTTACGATTATATTTTAATTATTGTCTTTATTATACATTTCATGGATTCAAAAAATTGCAATTCAATGTACATTTCTGCATATTGTTGAATGACACTAAAGTTTCACATGATGTTTCACCTTCTGTTCAGAAGTCTTCCTCAGCTGAGGATCTTCTCTTGAAGGAAGATGAAACCTCTTCAAGAACCATGAAAAAACAAGTCCAGTTGTCTTTTTATTTAAGCCTTAGAGGATGACCATGGTCTGAATGACTGACCGAGAATCAATGACAGTATGACCTGTAAAAGCTTTTGGATCAGACAGTTCTCACAAAATCAGCTGGTTATGAGCTTTAGTGTTTTACTGTGAGAAGCTGCAGTTCTACATGTTAAGGATTAAAAATAATTAAACCTACAATTTTTACAAGTGGCTTAGTTCCAAATTCCAATACAAATATGACAAGCAGAACTGTTCTCCTTTTGATTAAAATGCTCTGTCTCGTTTTTACTCATTTAGCCGTTTGCAGGCCACACCTGTGAAAGTGCCGATTCCCCACAAAGCAACAATAAGCCTGAATTCAAATGAGAACTAAGCTGCTGTTTCAACTGTCTTCCTCTGCAACCCCACATTCAAGGTTCTTCATATCTTCATGCTGCGGATCACGGACTTATTATTTTTTTTACACTAGTCATGTATGAAGGTCCCAGTGAGCTGAAGGGCATCACTTTGCACCGAACACTTGTTTCTTCAATTAGATCTCAGCGGGGGTGGAGGGGGCCGCGGGCTCTCCCCTGCTCCCTCAGCCTCTTCACACAGTTGGAGTGGGTTAACAGGATTAAAGGGACATGCATGATGTTGGTTGGAACGTCGAGAAGACTGGCAGCGACACCATCTTCTTACTTCGTTAGCTGGTAACAGTCTTCTCAAATCACAGAGCTCAACACAGTGTATTTAGGTCAAATTCAAATATTGCATGTATTAAAAACACACAAATACACCCCGAGGATGTTAGCCTGAAGACTTGGGGGAAGGGCAGATAGAAAGATAGACTTACAGTGCATATGAGGGAGTTAAGGAGGTGGTGTCATCTAGGTTCTGTTGATCTAGGAGACTTGGTCTGCCTCAAAAGGGAGTTGATGTTGGCATAATCTGCTTAATCTGATTGAGGGCAGACTTGTCTTCACAGGCTCAATAATTGATGGCACCATCTGCTGTGGAATCTGTCTACCACAAGGAAAGGAATTAAGCTAGCGCAGCACTGGCTAATTACATTTTACCTTCTTTGGGGACTGTGTAAGAAGGATAAGAATGGGTAATTATATTTGACACTGTTCTTTCAACGTAGCTAGGGCAAGATGCATGTGTGTCTACATCCTTGGGTTTGTGGATGTGCCTGTTGCTGCTACGTCAGACTCAGACCAAACTTACAACAGGTGGTTGTAACACTTAGTGGTAATTTTTGCAAGAAAAACAACCTGATCCAGTGAAGTGGTTTTGATATTTCTTCCCCTTACTTTAGCTATTGTTTCTGCATTTTATCCATCCAACCATCCATTAACTACCACTCATCCAGGTTTGTCTTGTCGGGACAGCTACCTAAGCAAAGAGACCCGAAGACTTCCCTCTTTCCCCAGCTACCTCATCTAGCTCCTCAGGGAGGGTACCAAGGTATCACTGAGCCACCCGAGAAATACAAGGCACGTTTCCACTGGCAAGGTTCTCATGAAGAACTTGGAGGCTTGAATTATAACGGGGCTCCTCCTCAGACATGTCAGCTGCTATAGCTCTTTTACAGTGTCAGAGCTGGTTGTATGCAGTGCACCACTATCGCTGTTTGTCAACAGCCAAAAAAATAAAGGAAGAATAAGATGGAAAAACAAACTAAAATCATGAGATAAACTCCGGATAATGCATAAATGTGGCGAATGAGAATAGACAACTTGTACTGGAAGGGGACATTGGGTGGCTGAATTATGTTATTCCTTCCTTTCGATCATCTCCCAGTTGGGCACGCCTAAAATAACAAAACACCTCAACTACCTCTATCTCATCAGAGTCCACAGTACTGCAGACATACTGTATCACTGATCTGATCTCCATGGTTACTTTACTCATAAACAAAACCCAGATTTACACGCTTCAGATTGATTGATTGTTTTGTCATGACCAGAAAAAAAACAAAACGGTCTTTCTATCCAAAATCCAAAGAAAGAGGGATATTTGTTGTCTTGATCCAGCTAACTGCTGGTAACCATGGTCTGTGGAAAAGTAGCCAGTGAACTGAATAGCGACGGAAAAAGAGAGGGGAGCTAGCTTTCACTCGATGGGAGTTGGCTCTTCTGACTTGCTACATCATCAGCTCAAGCCGGCTCATCTGTGAGCGACACGTCACTGCAGTCCACAGCCACACAAAGCAGACATGTTCACAAGTCATTTTTTTCCAAGTCCAAGTCAAGTCTCAAGTCTTTTTGTTTGAGTCCAAGTCAAGTCTCAAGTCTTTGAGGACCAATAATGAGTCAAGTCTTTTGACCAAAGTCCAAGTCAAGTCTCAAATCTCAAATTACTAAAATTAACACTATTATTAGTAGACAAGTGCCATTTGGTCTAGATGAGACTGCATTGCTGTATGTTGTGGAATGAAAGCATTTAATCTATCAATATATGTAATATCATTCATTATACACTGCACAATCAAAATTGATGAGAGCATGGTCACTTAAGCGGGCTATTTCAATCCAATGTAAAAAAAACAAAAAAAAAAACAAACAAAAAAAAAAACACAATGAAAGCTTGTTTGAAGTATATAATGTATTTTGCAATATGTACTGGCTCTGCACCACCGGATACATTAACAGACATTAATAACTGGGTTTTCGCTTATTTGCTGTCTGTGTGAACTCTTTATAACCAAATGTCACAATATATGGCACAGTTCCAGTTGAGCTTGACGCTGCCGTGGTTCGAGACGTTTTGATATCAGTGGCTGCGTGCATGCGTGAGGCTGCGTGCGTGCGTGAGGCTGCGTGCGTGCGTGAGGCTGCGCGCGTGCATGAGGCTGCGTGCGTGCGTGAGGCTGCGCGCGTGCATGAGGCTGCGTGCATGCATGAGGCTGCGCGCATGCGTGCGTGAGGCTGTGCTGCGCTCAGCCTGCTTTATCAGACATCAGAATGAATAAAATGAAGATTAGAAATAATAATTTCATGAAATGAAGCTTGTTTACGAGTCCCAAACCTCAAGTCAAGTCTTGTAAGAGGAAGTCTGAAGTCAAGTCTCGAGTCTTTGTTTGTGCAACTTAAGTGCGACTCGAGTCAAGTCATGTGACTTGAGTCCCCATCTCTGGGTTGTGCCACAGCCACACTGTTGGGTACACACTTAAACAATTTGCAACACATACTGTATATATTGTTAATAACTATTTATTAATTTACTATTGTGCAAATGCAAACAATTACCTTTTTCTATTTTTTATGGGGCTCTTACATAGCTGTTACGTGTTTTTATACGTGTTTTTATGTATCCGCTGCTGTGAGAAAACACTTTATCTCTGATGTGGCTTTGATGCAAAAGTATAAGTCAAAGTAAATAAAAGTTAGTGAAGTCCTTGAGGCACTGCCTATTTTGACAAATTTTAATCTAAAATTCATCTGAAATTCTGAAACGTCTTTCAACCATCAGTCTATTTTATTGTTTTTTTGCATTTATATCCAGTCCCTTCATCCATCCATCCAACATCTAAACCTGCTATTTCCAGTGCAGGGTCACGGGGGTCTGCTGGAGCCTTTCCCAGCTCTCTCTGGGTGAGAGGCAGGGGTCCACCCTGGACCGGTCACCAGTCCATCACAGTATGTCCAGTCTCATTCTGACCCAGTTGGACTATGGTGGTCTACAGAGAAGTCCTCATATCTGACATCAGCTACAGTTTCTGGCTGCTTGATACCCTCTGAAAACTCATTTCAGACTTTTTGATATGAGAAAAACCAAACACTACATAACTACACTGCAAAAACAGCCCTTCTAGAAAAAAGGACTAATATTTCTAAATATAGTTATATTGTCTTATATTAAGTAAAAATCTGCCAATGCAGGAAGAAGAACTGACTGGCTACAGTTCTTAAAATTAGATATATGTTAAGTTAGACTATTTTTCTTATATAAAAAGTGCTCGACTAGATTATTTTTCTATTTAGATAAAAAAAGGAGGACAAATTCTCTTGAAACAGGCTTGTTTTCTTACTTAGAAATCAGTTTTTGTTGTCTATCGTCCCCATGGAATGTTAGAGGCTTACATAATTTACTAAATTATTCATTAGATACACCACTGTGCTTGTCATATGTAATTTTCACACATTTTCACATTTTATTTTGTAATTATTCCTCCACATGGAAACACTTCAACAAAAACAAGCGCCTCACAAAACAACTCACAAATATAAAAAAAACAAAAATAGATGCATCTGGACGTACTTTGTAGTTGTTTATTTGCAGATGAATCAAATGTCAAAACGCATCACGCAGACTCTTGACAAAACAATCAACATTGACACAAAGGGACGTGGAAACCTGAGCAACATTGTTTTGACTCAAATAGGCTTTAATGCTAATCACTAAATAGCACGAGCAACAATGATGGTCATCACATCCCAGCAGAGCAGCGGGTGATGAGGGCAAATGGACAATTCCAAACCAGACGCAACATTACACTTCACTTCCACTGCTGAGACATGAGCGTCAGAGTGAGAGAAAGTAAAAACATACATAAACATAAATCTTTTCTCATTTTCAGCCATTCTAAAAATACTACAATGGTATAAAAGAAAAAGTACAAAGAACGTGATAGACTGATTATGCTTAAATTATAACTTCTCTGGTTTTCAATCGAGGTCACCCATTAAACATTCACAACGCTAGTGGAAAGAAATGGTCCAACCTTTGGAGTAAACAGCTGCAAAAAGCATCTCTGACAACAACTTGATACATCTGGATCAGATCTGCACAATGTTTAGGTTGAAATTCTGATCATTTTTCTTTACAAAAGTGCTGTAGACACTTTTGAAAGATGTGTGGTGAAAAAGCTCTATGAAGTTGATTCCAGGACGTCTCTTTGGTACTCTACTCAAACAATTCAGACTTTGGGTGCTTTAGTCCACAAACATGTTTCCCAGTACCATCCTGGGCAAAAAGTCTCCAAAGTTTGTATGTTAGATATCTGTGCACATCACTATTGTTAGGATTTTGGTTTTCTTTAGTGTTTTTTGGTTTTTGTTTTTGTTTTGGTGTTCTTGAGTCTTGAGCTCTTGTTTTCTTGTGTCTGTCCTTTTCTGTTCATCTCAACTGTACTTACTGTTTCAGTATGTTTCTCTGTTTGGTTTTGTTCAGTTTTACTTCCTCTGTAACTCATCTCCTTTATTGTTCGCTCCCGTGTCCGTTTCCTCCTCTATCTATACATTGTCTTGTCTTGTCTTGTCTTGTCTGCCGGGTTCACACCGTATGATTTCGGCTTTCTCAGATGAAACATGCAGAATAGTGGTTAAAATGGTCCATCGCAGCTCAAAAACAGTGGTGGTAGATCTCAGTGAGACAGAAGCAAAGATGAAAGACAGTTCTGTCTTTAACCAAAGATGGCTGCGACAGATAAACAGTGCCAGATATTTGGAGGAATCATTTCAGAGTGTGACATCCTGTCGCTGCCTCTAGGACACTGCCTGTTGGCTAACCAACCAATAGGGACGCATCGTGAAATAACGTTAGCATTGGAGCATCTACACAGCACAGTAGCCTAGCAACAGCAGAGCCAGATACAATAGAGAAACGGGCAGAAAAATGTAAAACTCAAATAAAGAAGGAAGACAATTGTATTTATCTTCTTTTGCAATCACACGAACACCATTATGACAATGCTAACTTTAGAGTCATCAGTGCATTAGCACGTTAGCAGCAACCTGCTGATGATGCGATGATGCTGCGTTTCACATTTATTTCTGTTGTAGCCACGATTCAATGTTTGTTCAATCCCACATTGTATCATTCTGTAAATTAATTATCTACTGATTTCTTTTCTGTGCAGTGTGACTGCTGTTAGTCTTATCAGAAGTCTGAACCTGATATTTCTCCTTGCTGCTCTGTGGTGTTTCTCACCGCCTTTGTTCCGGTCTCTACTCTTGAATTTAGTCCTAATCTCAGTCCAGCCTGGGTTTTGATGAGTTGAGGGTCTCCTGACTTTTGGCTCCTCCATGCTACAGAACCTAACAGCTGCAGAAGCACAGTCCATTCCCATTTAACAGCAAACATTGTAGACCACAGACCACACCTACAAAAAAACTGATTCCATTAAGTGACGCAGGTTAACTTTCATTTAAGTAGTATATCCACGGGTTTACATGCTTTTTCAGCAGCACCATGAATATTTAACATGTGTTCAGTAGATATACTGCAAACTCTAATTGTTTGTATGTTATCAGCTCAGGCTCACTGTTTGTCTATTAATATTAGATGATGATCAGATCACATTTTATGACAAATTAGTGCAGAAAAGCAATTAATTTTAGGGAATTTACATCATTTTCCCTCACAACTGTTTATTGGTGAAGATTCCACTGATAGGACATTAACAGTTGGGGGTTTATGATTGATGCTCATTGGGGACAATCTTCCAAATATCCTCCTTTGAAACCACAATAAAGCTGTGAGATGATGGCTGGTTCTTACTGAACACCACAGGTTTGGTTCCAACATAGTGCTCTATAAATAAAGCCTTGATGAATTTCTATTAAAACAGTCCCTAAACAACGTGTAGGTGCATGTGTATCTTTTGTGTGTGTGTGTGTGTGTGTGTGTGTATTCCCGAGAGAATTCAGCGGCCTGCTTTCCACAAAACATCCGAGCATTGACGCCATCTTAGTCCACAAGCCACCATATATTGAAGGAATGGTTTACTCAAAGACTCTTTTGGGAAATGTGATGGCGGAGGCTGAAAAATCTCCCTCAGGATCAAGCAATGAAACAAAAACAAAAACACTAAAACTTCAGCTACTTACTGTTATACTGTAAATAGTTTTTTACTAGAGTAATTCTAGATTTAGGTTATATTATAAATATGACAAAGAACAAAAGCTTGCTGCAATGACATGACTACAGGGATGACTGACTTAAAAGAAAAGCAGTTTGACAAAAGAAGCATGACACAATTAAACAGCCCAGTTTTACAAGACAATGTGCAGCATGTTCGTCCACATTAAAGATCAAAGCTTCACAATAAAGACATACACGTTTTGAGTTGTTGTTTGAATTTGTTCTTCAGGCATCAAGATGTCAACTTTTAACCAGGTTTTCCCACTAATATTAAATCTAAACAATGGTTTTTAACACTAATATTCACAATGTCTTTCTTATCTCAAGATCTAACCAGTCATCACACAAAGCAAAGAACAATCTCCATCTCTTCTACATGGAAGTGGTTTCCATGGTTTAGTTGTGCCGCATCGTAATTTCTTGGAACACAAAGGCGAACATGTTACAGGACGTACTGTACACCCAGTGTTTTGGAGCCAGGACTTTTACAACCATGAATGGCAGTTTCAAGTAAATCGTATGGATGTTACAATTTTAAAAGGCAGACAGGCATGTAATAGGTTTACAGCCCACACAAACAGGATAAACGGATGAACAATGTATCTGAGAAGCAACTACAAGTTCTTTTACCGTTTTTGAGTTGTTTGCCTTCACTTTTTTTTTTTTTAATCTGCTTAAGAATTTGGTTTTGTAAAGGAAAAACAAAGACAAAAAGTTCAGCAGCCAACCCACTTCCAGACTTAAGCTCATCTTAAATACATGCTGGACCCAACGTACATAAAACCAAGAGACAACATCCAGCTTTCCTCAAGCAGCAACCATCCCAATTCTGGGGGGAAGCTCATCCAGGAAGTACGTTTTGTTGCAGTTCCTTGACTGACCACTAGGTGCTGGCTCAAAAACAGAGCAAATCCCCATTGACCCCCATGTTCAAGGTGCCTTTGCAGCTGAATTAAATGTATTTACGGCCTGGTTCAGGCTGCTTTCATGCCCATGTTAAGGGTGGCAGATTGCACCAAAAAAATGAACGTGAACTGAAATGGACTACATTTAATTGGACTGTTAATGGAACACAATGGAATGGAATTTTAAATACATTGAAAGGCTGACCGCCTCACAGACTGCCTCCTCAGATTTATAGAGCCTTGGCCCAGTCCACCACGGCCCTCTATGTTTTATAAGAAAATTAAATTCTATTACCCATCATTACACTCTTTATGACTTGTGGGACTGGCAGCGTTGCCGTGTTAGTGCATCTTTGTGTATAAAGTGACACCAGATAAACGTCCAGCCTCTGTTCTCTCATCTGACTCGGGTATGGTAATTAACAGTTAATTACTACTGTGCATCCTGTTCAAACTTAAATTATTTGCATGATGACGAAACGTATATCTGTATTCTGAGATCACTGTCACTCTGAAATTGTTGTTTTAATTGATGTTTTGGACTGCAGGTATCGTCTTTAAAATATAGGGAAAATAAATAATAATTTGAAAAGTGAGGGGGGAGGGGTTACCCAAATATGGTTTTGTGCCAATCCAATTCCTACTTTCACTGGAGAGCACAAAGCTTTGGGCTATTAGGTATGGCTTCAACCTCTGTATCACCTTTCACAGCAATCTGTATTTTTATTATTATTATTATGATTGTTCATTTGTGCAAAGTCCTCCACAGGGGCCTTTCTGTTCTCCCCGTGCTTGCGTGGGTTCTCTCCAGGTACTCCAGCTTCCTCCCACAGTCCAAAGACATGCTCGTTAGGTTAATTGGTGTTCATAAATTGTCCCTATAGGTGTGAGTGAGAGTGTGAATGGTTGTATGTCTCCATGTGGCCCTGCGATGGACAGGTGACCTGTCCAGGGTGGACCCCTGCCTTTCGCCCTAAAGTGAGCTGGGATAGACTCCAGCAGACCCCCGTGACCCCCTGATGGATTTGTGCAAGGTTTTAAAACTATTATTTTTGGAAAAATCCAGAATATAGCACACCTCTAGACTTCAAGTTGTGTCACTGTGCCTTTATTTCAGCTGCATAGCTACGTATATCTCAGCCTCAAATGCCAGACGTTTCCCTCAACAAGTTGTCAACAAGTGTTGTTTGGCCATTTTGAGAGGTATACAGTAGCTCTGGGTCAAATGTTTAAGTCTGTGAAGGTGTTGAATCGATTCTGATGGGTGTGAATCTGTTTCTTACAAGCAAAGACAACGTGTTGACTGCTGCTTTCACAGCCTTCCACAAATCAGCTGAGCTGTTCTGATGCCTAATGATATACAGTATATGACGACTTCAGAGCGTGAACGTGTAGAAAATGATTCTTTTTTACATCTTCAAAGTTAACCCATCATCCCATCAGTAAGAGGTCAAACATGAAGAGACTCCAAGGAAAGGACAAACCTCAGGAGTAAAGATCATCCCCATGATACAATTATGGCTCATTACTTCTGCGTGAAAGAGGCAGGAAGTCCGACTTAAGGCAGCCAGATGGGGGGTGAGGGGTGGGGGTGTGGGGGGGGGGGGTGGCGGCTGTCAAAGAGTGAGAGGTGATGAGGAGTGACATGGTTTGCCAGCAGCAGCAGGCCCAGGAGAGGAGTCAGCACTGATGCCGGATTTACACTCATCAGGCAGTGAAGTGGTCCTGTCATGGACTGCTTGGTTGACAGTCACACCAGTCTGTCATCTGCAGCTGCGGACAGATCCAGTACGAGTGGCGAACGTACATCAACCAGTGGGATTCCTTGGTTTTGTCATCTAATTCTTGCTTCAATAAATTTACCTCATGGATGGCTGACAAAAGAAAAGATGTTTTTTCATTTTTTTATCAGACAGTTATTATTGCGTGGCATGGTGGTGCAGGGTTCTCCACCAGTAGGGGTTCAGGGTGGTGTCTCCATGACCAGGAACTGTTCCACTAAAACAAGTTTCACGAACCTCCACTGGGCTAAAAAATGTTCCTGTGGTAGGATAGCTACTCAGAGTGGCCCTGATGTACTGGATGGAGGTGTTGGTGTTGGTGTTGACTCTCTGATTGGGTACGTGTGTGCAGGCGATGACATCATTCAGCCACTCCACATACGAGTCATCTTTTTTCATTTTTTCACCATTATCATTACACAAACGGCAAACAGAAACGCTACAATCACATTTAGCTCCTCCAGTAGTTTTTGAACCATTTTAGTCTTTTCTGTCTTTTGAAGACATCTTCTTTTCTTTTTTGGTGGTTGATAAAGAGTGAAATGCAGGCGCTACTGCCCCCATGTGGTTTGGAATGGTACTTAACATGCAACTGTCCCCGTCACCGTAAGTGGAGACACGACAGCAGAAAGGACTCCAGTCTACTGGTTTTAACCCAGACACCGCCCCCCCCACCACCCACCACCACCACAACCACAACCACATGTGCTGATGACAATCAGCTCATTTTG
>JBAMYA010046573.1:0-10939 GCA_037176975.1 Arrhamphus sclerolepis | reverse complement strand
GTAATTACTCATTAATAAGGTCATGCTTTTGAATGAAACAGTCTATTTTTGTTAAGCAACCTGTAATATTACACACTGGCACTTTAATGTAAAATCACAAACTTTGCGATATCCTAATTTTTTTTTTTTTAATCGTTAAAAGCAAATCTTTTGTCATAAAAATTTCAAAAAACTGAATACGTAGCAGGCTACTTATTTCTTTCAGTTGTTTGACGTGTGTCATAAAACTACATGTTTAGACTTTTATAAAACCACGAAGGCCCTATCCCATCCCTCCCCTTAGCCCTACCCCTCCCCCTTTGCTGCCCTCGCTCCTTGAAAAGAAGTGTTGAGGGGTACGGATGTAAACATTACCCTATGGAAATGAGATACCCCACATCATCAGAAGTCATTGCTAGTTGCTATACGTCAGACGACGAGGCAGGTTCCTATGAAACCGCTGCTCATTCACAGCCTGCAGTTTTAATATTATGAGGCGATGGGTTTCCTCTGGCTTCCCTGAAGGACAGATACATGTTACAGTTACAAAAGATCAGAAAAGAGTCCTGTTCTCAGACGGAAAAGTTAGCAAAGTGCCATCAGTGACTAACGTTAGCAACACTGAGGGCTATGTTGATGAAAGCTAACATTAGCGAACTAGCTAACGTAACAAACGTTATTGTTTGGCGATAAGCGTCTCCGTCAATCCAACTGCGTGTCTCCAAAGTGACGGAGTGGGAGGAACATAAACCAGCCTTAAGTCTCTTGCTAGTTTGGTGACTCTAAACCAGATAAGCAAACATCTAAAAAGCAAAAACCCTGAAAGTTAGCAGCAGAAAACCAAATAACTTGCAGGCTGCAGCCTGGTTTCTGCTTCAGCGTTGAACAGATGGTACATGCACGCCGTAGCGGGGAACTTGTGCACGTCTGTCAACTCATGATTGATCGTACTCTGTTTGCTTCGTTGCTGTGCCTAAAATACATACAGGAAGTAAACAAGAGGAAGCTCATCACTTTAAGCTGCAGCGCCACCTCGTGTTTGATGTTGTTAATTACAGTACAGCACGATGTTTGTCGTATACTTAGGCTGCGTGCGTAGTTGCTACGAAGCATAAATCAGACTCAGCAAACTTCCCTCAGAGGGTTTTTACTGGTTGTTGACAACAGACGGTGTAATCATAGACAGTTAATCATTTTATTTTTAATCAATGCTAAGATGCTGAACGTCATAATTTCTCTTCAGGGATTAATAAAATGTAATTTGGTCTCATGCTTGCTGTACAGTATGAACGTTCTCTTTACAGAGGGTGTTTTATATATTTTTTTTTCTTATTTTGTCATTTGATTCTAATAAGTTCTGACAAGATTGCATCACCCTCTGATGCCTCTGGCTGCAGCTGTCAGCCGTCGTGTACCAAAGATGGACATATGTCTTTCTCCCCGCTCGAGTTGTTGGCGTCTGCAGAGCGAGAGCCTGTTAACAGTCTGAAATAACAACGCTGGGTGCTTTGGCAAGTTTTTGTAATTTCTAAAGACACATGAAGGCAATTAACAAACGAGTCCATCCTACGCCCCGACATGTGACATAGTCGTTACATTTCCTGATTAAATATGTCGTTATTTGACAGAAAAAAAAAGAGTTTTTAACAGATGACAGTCTGAATTAGTGATGCAGAGTCTGTAATCTTCCTTGGACTTGGGGATGATGGGCATCTGGTTGTCCTTTTCCAGTGAGAACTGCAACTGCTGTAAATGAGGACGAAAGCACGAGACCGCAGAGCCAGTTGGTGCGACGTTTTAGCTTCAGCTGTTTGAGCTCTGAGAAGATTTTAGGGACAGTGTTTGCAGCAGGACTTCCCTTTTCCATTAATAATGTCCTTTTGGAAGAGCTAGGCTCCCTTTGGTTGGAAATCATGGCACTTAAATGAATGAACAGTTGACGTATCAGGATGTGTCGGTCAGATCTGAGTTCCCACAACAGTAAATGTTGTGTAGGAAAACCTCTTTTTCTTTTAGTTGCTGTCAGTTTACATCCTGAGGAAGATCTAGTGATAGAGTTGTGCATGTGAAATCATTACTTGTTGGCTAACAGTGAATTTAGATGGTTTGATCAACACCGAAATACAGAAAACAAGTCTGAAACGGGGAAAAGCTTTTTGTCAGATTCAGCAGAAAGCCAGGCTCATCTAACCGTGTCCTCTGCAACCTCTTCTCTTCATGTCCTCTTTCTCTACATCCATAAATCTGTCTAACCTCCTTCGTCAGCCTGTCCGTCACCATAGCAACAAGAAGGGGCTTGGAGATGATGCTTGCTGCAATCCCACCTCCACCTGGAACCCCTCTGTCACACCTACTCCACTCCTCACCGCTGTCTTCCAGCTCTTGTGCATGTCCTGCACCTCTCTAACATCCTCCACTGCTGCTCCAGACTTCCTCACAGCTCCTCCAGAGCCAAATAGTTCGAATGCAAGTCAAAAATCATCATTGTATAATGTCATGCCAACATTTTATGCTTCGCTTCTTTTAGTCTTTTGGATGTTAACTAGTAACAAAGAGGCACAAGTGAGTAAAAAAACGACAAAAACAAATTCAATGAAAAGTAGAATTTGTAGACGCTTGTGCAATAAAGGATGACACAACAAGCGTGTTAAACTACGTGCTTAAGGAGACATTTTTCTGAAGGTACGGTTCTTGTTTGTATGCTGACTGACTTGTAAAATAATGCCAATAATTTAGAATTATATATCGTAAAATGATGGGAAAAAGGAAAAAAATCCTATTTAAAAAGTCTGATCTTTGGGGGATGTTTTGTTATTGGGGAGGTTTCAAATTAAACCCCTTTAAAAGTCAAATCAGTTTCTAAAATGTCCAACTTCTCTGCTTGCTGGACTCTGCTGCTCTTCTGGTTTTTTTTGGGGTTTTTTTTGTTATATCTGGTCTCTGTAGGTGTAATTTAACTCTTAGAGCTTCATGCACATTAGTTGAGACGGAGGACCAGTGTTCAGAGGGCATTGATCCACCCCAGGACTGTCTCTGTGCCCCCTCCTCTCTCCACCTCCAGGCTTCCGGGCATCCCCCCCTCCACCCTTCCCCCCTGGTCTGCCAGTCCATCATGAGGGTGTTATCCTACAGGAGGGGAGAAAAACAAGGGAAGAGATTCAGGTTGAACCAGTGCCATGTCAATCAACAGCAGAGGAGGCGGGGCATATCCCTGAGATCATACACACCTCTGTTTCCAGATCAACTCCTCTTGATCTCTTCAGAGATCTCCTTATTTGTCAGTCGTGGTTTGTGTCAGCAGATGTTTTCATTGAGGGTCTTTGAGCAATCAAAGCTCGTCTCTGAGCTCTTATTGATTAGAGTCCAGGTGTCCGAAGTATCGGCTTCAGTTGTGTTGAGCTGAAATAATTAGTCTGCCGGCTCATTTACTCTGGTTTGTTCAACAAATATGTGATTTACCGCAGAAAAACCTGTTAGCTCTGATGGGTTCACATTCTTTCCTGCTTCCTGTTGGCCTGCAGCGCCAGCAAAGAAGAAAAGTCTTGAAAGAACTGTGTTGTGTTTGCTGTTCAGCAGCTTCAGCCTCTGATTGCAGCGCCTGAGGCAAGAAACCGACGTTACAGAGCGCGTTGTGTAGCGTGTCTGGCATTCAAGTTGTTTATGATATGATCTTACCAGCTGTGGCTAGATGATGGAAAACCGTATGTTGCAGCTCAGGTTTCACCCGCTACACCCCCCCCCCATGGTGCTTCAGCGTGCAAGAAGATCTCCTGTCAATATTAACATGTACGCTGTATGTACCGTACACTGCTGTATGTGAAACCTCAGTTGCCATGGTGACAGCAGCACACCAATCAGTTATCCCATAAGAGGGTCCATAGGAAGAGAGACACAGATGTGTGAACACCTCCATGAAGTCACAAAAGCACCGCAATCACAATTATCTCTAATTATTTACACAAAGGAAGTTGAGGGAAAAAAAACCTGCTTTCATGAAAGAGCAGCTCCTCACAGTTCAGTGGCACAAACAAGGAAAAAAGATCATTTAAGTTTACTCATTAAGTACACAATAATCAGAAAAAAATGTTTGTGGTTTACAAAAGATGTCAATGATGGGTGTGTTTCCAGTAGTGGGGTTTATGGGTAGTTTTCTAGGGTTGACTAATAGCGATAGCGGTGCACTACTGCCACCATGTGGTTTGGAATGGTAGTTTAAGTGAAACTGGTCCTGTCACTGTAAGTGTTCGTGAGCCAACTGAAGGGGCTGTCTGGCGAAAGCTCGCTAATGGAAACGCACCTCATGTCTTGAGTCTTGAAGGGGGCGGGGCCAATTCAACTTCTATCTCAGCTCTCGACCAGCAGTTGCTACTCGCTCAGCGGTCTTCTCCTTCATACGCTTTGATCTCAACCCGGTACCAGTCTCGGTGGTCGGTTAGAACAATTAACAGCTCAACAGGCTATATTACCTTTTAAAGCAACATGTGAGATTGTGTTCTTTAGCACCACCCTCTGGTAGAGAAGTGCAATTCTCTGTTACCATTGTTGTAAATATTGTTGCCTGGTCCTCACCAGACTCTTCACTTTACTTCATTCATGCAAAGAGTCTGGCCAGTCGCAGCTGGCAAACGTTTAGTTCCTGGTGGGTGGATGCTTCTCTGAAGTTTAAAGTCATTGGTGTACCTGAAATCCAAGAGTCTGGTGAGGACCAGACTGCTCATCTTCCAGCTTCTATTACGAAATAATGAACCAGTGAGTAGACAAAGAACTTCATAGAACTAATATCACCAAACCCAAACCCTGTGGACGTAGAAGGAAAAAAATATGACTTACTAATCTAACAGTAGCAAGGCTAGGGCTAAATAGCTAAACTGATAGCCATTCAGCCCTAGCCCTGGCTACTAAACTGATAACCGGCCATTAACAACACATGGGCGTTTCCATTTGCAGCGGTTGAGGCCGCGGCACATGAACGACCATTCCGTACCACCTGGTGGGGGTAGCGCACCACTTTCACTGTTTATCAGCTGGCAGTAAGTGACAGAAGAAGAAAATGGCAAAGAAGGGCTGAAAGAAGAAAAATTAAAACGACATGATAAACAACGGTTTCAGCGTTTCTGTAGAAAGTGTAATGGTGGCGCTGAATGAGGAGAGACGGTTCATACTTGAAGTTGGCGTCAGACTGAATGACGTCATCTCTTCTGTACCCGCCTCTTAGTAAGTTAATTTCTGCTGTGAAGTTAGTCAACCCCCTAGTGGTTATTCGTGGAGCTGCAAGGTTTTTTCGGATGCTGAACGCTGCTCCTTCGTACAGATCAGGTCGGACCATTATATTTCCCTTTCATAGCCGTTAGATCAGCTTTATTTTAAATAAAAATCCTGTGACTGTTATTATCCATTTATCCAATTTCAACCAAAGATTTCAAACCAGTTATCTACTTTCAACTTCCGTTTCTTTTCTTTTTTTCCCCTCTATAACAGCTATGAAATAAAGACAACTGCCATCATGGTTGACAAATACATGATTGTTTTTGGTTTTTGCCCCTTAAAACTGCAGACATGTCCGTCTACAGTTGCTAAGAAAACCAGTTTATCGTCGTTTTTTTCTGGTTATTAAGCAAGAACTGGAACAGTTATAATTATAACGACTATCACGGAAACTTTAAATGAAAACTGGAGTTCATGAACTCAGTCTTATAAGTTCATCAGATTAATTCTGTTGATTTAATTTCTAAATCGAATCATATTTTTTGTGTCTTATATTATAACATGACTCTTAAACAACACAGATGATGAGTTTTTGCTTCTTCACAGCGGTTTTTCATTATATTGTTAAAGGAGACCTGGAAAAATCTAAACTTATTTATATTTTTTCTTTTTTAAATCAACATTTTCTCATAAAATTGCAAATTTTGTAAGATTGTAAAACTTTTAGTATAATAATAACACTTTATTTTAGCTACAACTTTTTATATCGAAATACTGACTATGCATGATTGCAGTTTTTTGACATATTAATTAATTGATTTGAATTCCATATGATTGCAACTTTTGGTCCTAAAATGGAGATTTTTTTTTCTTTTGCTGTAAAATTTAACAACATTCCAATTTTTTATTGTTAAAAGCCAATTTTTGCCACAAAAGCTGAAATTTTGCAAAATTCTGACTTTTATGAATTATGACTCCAACTTTACGTCCTGCAATCACATTATTATGTTGTAATATTCCGTTAACAATGTTTTAAAATTAAAATTACATTATTTTGCTGTAAAATGTCGACTTTTGCAAAATCGCGACTTCTTGACATAAAATGTTCTTTGTGCTCTGAACATCACAACTTTGTGCAGAGTCATGTCTGGGAGTTTTTGACAACTTTTTGTCATGAAAGTATGACGTTTTTGGGAGAATTGCACTGATTTTAGTAAAACATCAAATTACTTCTCTTTTTTTTGCTGTAAAATCACAAACTTTTTGACATAAGACTTCTACTTTTGATGGTGAAACCTGCAGAAAAGGCCTTATGGAGTCGGAGGATAAAGGGGGCGGGGCTTGAGTCCACCTGGTCCAGCTGTCTCTTTGATTTTTGCATTTAAGCCGCTTTCTTTTTTCTTTATTAGAGTGTAACAGTTTAAAGTGGCTTTCTTGCTGCGGTGGAGGTTTAAATCGATTAGCTGTGACAATAAGGAGGCTGGAGGAGGCTAACAAACTGATGACAGGCAGCAGAGAGCAGATAAGTGCTGCAGCGAGACTCGTTTGCGGAGCTTCTCCATCAGTCATCAGTCTTGAACGCCGCGCACGCGCGTAAATGTCAGCATCAGTCCGGCGCGGGGAGCCTCCAGCTGTCTGTCAGCGGGCTCCAGTCGATGAACAGAAGAGCAGCTCTCAGGTCCGGTGGTCTTAAAAAAAAATCAGTGCAGTTATGAGGGGGTGTAATTGCTTTATGCGCAGCGTCAGTTGATTTACCGCCTGTCTTGTGTTTCAAACATTAGAGGAAATCAGATCCTGACTGGGTCTTGCCTCGGCCCGTATGGAGCGGCCTCACGTGGTTCCAAAGTGACCCGATCGGCGATGATGTACAGCGCCGTGCACGTGGCTGCGCGTGGATTCCAACTGCAGCAATGGTTTGCAGGGCCAGACTGCTGAGCGTCCTGACGTCAAAGCCGCCGCCGCTATGCTCCAAGTGTCAGGACCTTAATGGATTTCAGCACAAAGTCATAACAGTTGTCCACCAGATGACCATAAAACACAGTTTTCAATATCGATTTAAAGCATCCCGACGCTGCTTTAACTTGGTTTTTACCCCCCACCTCCAGTGGATTCTCAATCTGAAAAACACTTTATTCCATTAGACATTTAAAAAACCAGAAGATAACTGAGAGCAAATACAGATCACAGGTCAGATTCAGAGCTGCAGAATGATTGATCGCTGGACCGTCAGGGAAGCTGGTTCAGGATGAGTTAATCAGATCTGTGTGGGAGAACTGGTTCTGAGCTTTTCACACCAGAGATCCATATCATTTATCATAAATCCTGATTTCATCACGTGTTTTATGGTCGAAGCCTCAGAATTGATCTGTTGCTTTAGTTTCACATTCTTTTCCTCTCATAGAAGCGCTGGACGACAAATTGATTTTATTGATTCATTCAAATTTATGACGGTGGTTTAAGAACAAAAGTCAATGATTTAAAGTTGTAATATGAAGTTTTAAAAAAAAATCAATATTTTTTTGTGTGAAATGTTTCAATTTAAAAAAAAATGAAAGAACTGTTTTAATCTTATGTGGAAAAGTCGTGATTTTGTGAAATTTGAGACATTTATGACAAAAGTTTGCTTTTTACAACAAAGATTTGAACAAAATTCTCCACAAACATTTGTAATTTCAGAACATAAAAGTCTTGATTTTATGTCAAAAAGGTTTCGAAAACGTTGATATCTTACAGTAACAAGTTGTTTTTTTTCATGAAATTGAAAGATTTTATGAAAAATGTGTCTTTTTACAACAAAAAGCTATGTTGCAAAATTTTGGATTTTACAGCAAAAAAAAAAGTCTTGGTTTTCAGACATAAAGCTGTAAGTTAAAAAGTTGTAATTTTGTAAAACTCAATATTTCAGGAGAAAACTGCGATATTAAGTGAAGAAGTTCATGATTTCATGACAAAATGTCACAACAACAACAAAAAAATCAGTTTTAAAATCAGTGATATGCTACAATAAAGAGTTAAAAGTGTTAAATTTGTGACTTCAAGAAAAAATACTCTGATTATAGAACATAAAGGTTCGGATTTGTGACAGAGATCAAATTCTTAATTTCTATGAAATGTGAGATTGTCTGACAAAAACTGACCTTTTAGAGGCTGCGATATTACAAAATTAGCTATTTTATAGAAAAAGTATTCGATTTTAAGACAGAAAGTTGGAATTATACAAGATTTTAGCACAAAATTATGTCCAAGAAGATGGAATTTTGTGAAAATTGTTTTCATCTGTTCAGATCAATCAGAAAAATGTTGTGATTAAATGAAAATAGCTGTCTGTACTCAGCCCTGACGTAACGTGCCTTTAATGTTTGTATAATGTTTTTAATCCTTTTATGGATTAAACATTTTTTAAAAAGTAATATAATGTTACCTTTTCAGATGTTTACTGCTGGAAAGTTCTGTTCATTTTCTCTTCATATTCAGTTCTGATGTTTCACATAAAGATAATCTCATATGTTACGCTTCTTATCAGGTCTATTTATTATTATTCTCCCCAAAAAACTAAAATCAAGCCAACAGTTATCAGCTGAAAAGAATCCTTTAAATTGAGTTTTATTTTTTCCAAATGCAAAGCAGCGACTGATGTCAGGTGACATCCTGACGTCCAGTCAGGTGGTTGACGAGCTCTTCGACCGTCTTCACTCATGCGGATTACAGAAACATCTGTCCGCTGCACAGGAATCGGATTCTATCCGGGTGGTCCTGAAGTGTCTCTTTAATGTGCTCCAGTTTAACGTGTGGAGCCCTTAAAATGGATCCGGACTGACATCTGATCCAGAATTAGCTCATTTCCAGTGGCGACCATGCGTCTATTTAAGGCCTCCGTGCTGCGAGCGCCGTTTCAGTCAGTGGAGCAGCAGAGTTCAGCGTCCAGCTGCTCCGCTCTCGCTTGGAACAAATCCTCCGGCTGAAACTGGACCTCAGGAGCGGCGCTGACAGCAGGACGTGGCGGCGGTTTTCGCCCAGAACAGTCCGTTCACACCTCTGATTCAGTAACACCAAAACAAATTTCATCCGGTTTGCTGTTCCTGGCAGAACGTGATGCACCCCCCCCCCCCCCCACACACAAACACACACACACACATACACACACACAAAAGGGGCTTCTGCCAGAGCATCTGTGCTGAGCTGGCTGCTGGATCAGGATTTGGCAGGGCCTTTCTCCAGGCCTCATGCCTTTAGCAGGTCCTGTGTGGGGGGGACGGGGACGGGTTTCTGCGCCAGCAGCTGTTTGGGAGTCGGTGTCGGTGCGTACTGGTGGCAGCGAGGGGGAACGTTGCAGATTATTTCCTGGTGTTTGAGCAGATTTTGTTGCTGCTGTCAAACATGGATCTGCTGCTTCTCGTTGCATTGCCACTATTCAAATGTCGTTTAATGAAATTAAAGCCTCCCCAGAGGCATATCAGACCTTACGCTGATGATAATCATCTTTTTAAGGGGAAAATGTAAAAAATACTTTGTCTGAAGTTGCTTCTACAGTGTTGATTCAGATTCATGGAGCTCTGTGACATCACAGATCCAGAAATGTTCTTCGTCACCCCTGAAAACCACCATCAGCTGCTCTCCCCATCGAGGTTTTTCGCAGATCACGAGGCCTCAGCAGAGTTCACCAGATCCTCCAGGGATCCATCACAAGCTGGACATCACCGCTTTGAACTGCTGACCTCTTAAATCCATTTCATGGAAGTAAAAGTGAAGACAAACATAACGTCTTTAAATAAACGTCTTTAAATAAACAACTTTAAATAACTGAAACAGCAGACGCGTAGTAGTAATATTCTTATCGGTTCAAAAATAATTTGAACGGTAACCATGGTGATGATGTGGCCCTTTAACGGTAACCATGGTGATGTTGTGGCCCTTTAACGGTAACCATGGTGATGATGTGGCCCACGATTCGTGCTGCTCTTATCTGGTGTAGTTTTTCTAATTTACCGTATTTCTCCTAATAAACACCCGTGAGCGTGATGCTAGAGACAATCATTGGACGTCTACTTTGACCCGAATGTTACATCACTTACGTTACAGAGGGTCTTAGATTATTTTTTTCTTGCTTCTTCTAACAGGGCGAACACACTTTAAGTTTACAGCTGACTTTGGCTCGTGTGATGACATCATGCTACACTCTAATCGTAACAAGTCAGTGGGGGAAACCTGACGTGATATTCTTCCCTTTTATCTTATTGTGCTACAACTGGGGAGAACAAAATAAACCCAGTATATATGTGTCCTGGCTGGTAATGTTTATGACCCGGGAGGACAAGTTCATGTCAGATGTCCCAGAATCTGATCCAGAGTTTGGCTTTGAGGAAGATGAATGATGGTCATTGACCCCTACGACCAGCAGCCTCAGAGGCTAGAAGGTGAATGTTTGATGATAGTGGAGAGTTTGTGTTGGCAACAAGTAGCATCAATCCAAATTCCAGGTTGAATTCAATAAGATAGGAGGAGTTTTGTCTTTCTGCAGTTCATCAGCTGACCACTAGGAGGCTGACCCTCTCATTCCGCGGGGAGAACTCCAACACATGGCGGCTGAACTGGGGAGCTATAATCCAGCCCACACCAGTATGCCGCCTCTCACTGCAGGCAACTCCAGAGTGGTAGAGAGTCCAACTTCTCTCAAGGACTTGGGTTCCAGAGCCCAGACTGTGCGTGGAGGTGAGCCCGACTATTTCTAGTCGGTACCGCTCCACCTCCCGCACAA
>JBAMYA010046572.1:0-10939 GCA_037176975.1 Arrhamphus sclerolepis | reverse complement strand
TTAAGCTTTTTATTACACTAGCAATAGAAGAGAAATGAACACAAACTGCGGACCTGTGTGAGACAGGCATTTTCTAAATAACACTCAGTAGGGTGAATAGAAATACCTGTTTCTTTACAGTACATGCCAGGATCACACAGTGTGCACTGCACTTCCTCAGCCAGTCCTGGCATGTTTCCATAGGTCCCTGATGGACAGGGACGTTGATTTGCAGATCCACTGGGGCAATAAAATCCTCTTTCACAGAGAATAGGAATGGCCATTCCTGATGTGTGCATATATAATTCAAAAATAAATACTGAATTTCTTTTCATAGCAAAAAACAAAAGAAAAAAATGTAATTAAAATCATGTCCCCAGCTGCTAAGATACCTTGTAAGTCAAACGGTATAAGGGCACCTAACAATTTGTGCTCCAGTCAGGTTTACCTTCAAGCTGACAATAAAAACCAGCAGGGCATGTCTCACAGCTGCTCTGGCCCTGTCTGCGCTGAAAGCTGCCAGGAAGGCAGGGTGTCTGTCTGGAACTGCCCTAAAATGAGAAATAAGACTTTATCGGAGCCATCAGGTATTATTCACAGTGCAGCAGTAGATCCAGCAGCCTTTAACCTGTCTGGAGGACAGAATCAATTGACTTCTACAGCATAGTAACAACACGCTTGTAACGAATTAGTACCATCTACAGCTAAAGACTTATATGAGGGTATCTCAAACAATAATAAGCAGTGATAACTGAGAATTCAGGACTCATGCTGAATAGCTCACCTTCTCACAGAAATATCCCGCTGAGCAGACATGTTGTTGCGGTCTTTCAGAGCTCTGTCCTTCAGGACAATAGTAGCCTTCTGCACAGAGGTCACTGGGCTCAGATAGGCCTCGCTGATGGCAGTAGTGTCCTGGAGGGCACGGCTGGCAGTCCTCAACTGTGGATCCACCAAGGAAACCTAACGCAGAAGACACAAAAGGTAAATATTTCATATTATTCTTTTTATTTTTTTTTGGGTGGTATTTCACACACTGCTATTGTTCAGTGTAAGTTTAAATAATTAAAACATCACAGTAGATAACAATGTAATTTAAATGCAAACAACAAAGTACCTGCTTGGTCATCAGTTTTTAATTCACTGCCATGCAAAGATACAAAGGAGCGAGAGCGCATTTTAATAAGTCTGTAGTTGTCTGCCATGAGGCAAAAATACCATTACATGATTAAACCATTTTGTGACAATAATTATTCATAAGAAGGGTGGGGGTGTGGGAGCACATAAAAATAAGGAAGGTGTTTCAGTGAAAGTTTTCATATTTTTCCACATCACTGAACTGCAAAGACAGACAGCAGTTTACACATGCATATCAGTAGAGAAAGACTGACACAGCGCGCTGCAAAGAGAATTGGCTATAGTTTGTTTTAGCTTCGTATTGTGTCTGATTACTATTGTCTCATGAATTTAGACTCAGAAATGGCAAGGGATCACGGATGACTTCTCACATTATTCCTCTTCATTTTGAAAGAGAAATCATTTGTAGTTTTCTTTTGACAATTATGTTGTTAATGAATACAAAAGGCAGCTGTACAATAGCTTTATTTATAAAATAAAATAAAGAGAAAGAGAGAATAGCTTACTTTTTTGGGTTCCGAGGGGGCAGGGCAGAGGGAGCGGGGTCCCCAGAGGGCAGTAGTGCCCTGTGGGACATGGACTGCTGTGAGGGTCTGAAGAGCCCCTAGGACAGTAATATCCTGCTGCACATGGCCCAGCCGGGGAATTTGAACCTGTCGCGTTACAGTAAAAACCAGCCTCACAAAGCTGAGGGTAAGCAGAGCCCAAAGGACAGTAAAAACCTGAAAAGTAGCAACAGAAAGCATGCGTTTAATCATTCAGGTGCAGCCAGAAGAAGTCCAATCAAAGGGATTATCATTCTAGTGCATTCATGCCTTCTGGAGATAAAGTTTTTTTCCTCGTTCACTGAAATTTTTACCATTTTATTTTCCATCCAGCAGATTTTCTTTGATGTTTCTGAGGAACTAATTATTTTGCTTCAAGAATTCAAATATGTTCTTTTATGATTTATCAGCACTTACTTCAGTGCTGTTTGTTCACGCATCACCTAACAATCTAATGCTCCTTTTTTTTTTAAGCCCAACTCTTAACTTTCAGGCTTTTCAAGTCTTCAAATAGCAGACTTCAAGAGCAACTGGCATTTGATGTTTGAAGTCTTATTTCTATAAGAAGGGAAAACTTGTGCTCCTTTGGCTTAACTGTAAACATCGCCTTGTTTTAATTCAATACTTCACTTATTAATTTCAAGAACAGTGTCCCAGTGAAACCAAGTGATGGAAATCAGCCATACGTTACAGCAATTGCAGTATTCATGTCAGATCAGAGAACATAACAAGTGTACCAGAGGGCATGAACAAAGTATCACATCGAGTGCACAAGTTCACTGTGAGGATTTACCCACCCTGAGGGCATATATCTCCTCTATAGGTGGAACATGCATAATGTGGATTCGTGAGAAGGGACGATGTTTGAATCTCATTGTGATCTGAATCTGTGTGTGGCACCTTTGCCATTTTGGACCAGCTAGTGTTTCTCCCTATAACAGAAATGGCAGGCAAATTATTAAAATAACACTAATAGTAATAATAAAATGCTTAGTTGTATTTGTCTAGCAAACGGGTCACCAAAGAGGACCCTATCTTCATTTTCTTTTTCTTGATTTACCCAAGTAAACATAATAATTCATCACCTCATTCTATATCACCTGTTCTCTCTCACTGAATATTTTGAAGAGAAGCTATTAGCTGCTATTGACTTATTACAGTTTCGTAAAGCACATATTTCATCAGAACTACCAGAATAACTGGAGCAGGACAGATTGTGGATCCAGAGGGCAGCATCTGTTGTCATGGCAGAAAGCTCCAGTATTTCCAGAAGACAGATTAATGAAGACGTGTTGGCTCGAGGTGTGGGGCTATCGGCACCTCCAGAACAGAAGAATCCTTCATCACACAGACCTAGCAAACAGATGACATAGTGAAGGTGTTGCAAACATGCAAAGATTTGACTAGCTCATTGTATTTGACTTTTGTTTGGTAATAATCATTGAATTATCTAACAGTATTTTTATTAGTACAACAGCAAAACTCCTTAATCTGCCCTTAGCTGAGGCGTACAGATGAATTTAATTGTCTAATTTGGTTTGTTTGGTTTGTTTTGTTTTGAGAACTGCCCTTCCGTTGCTTGGAGCAAAGGTAAGGCTGGTAACCCCCACCTGAGGACTGTGACGCTCCAGGATTGCCACAGTATTTCCCTGGGGGACATGGGCGGCAGTGGGAGAGGGAGAAAGCTCCAGAGTCTGGGAGGAAACTGCCAGCAGGACAAGGTTTAGGAGATCCACTACCCTGAGGACAAAAGTGTCCCATAGGACACACATCACCATACGACTGGGAAACAGGCGAGGGCTCGGCAGACCCCAGGGTACAAAAATGTCCTGTGGTGAAGAATGTGGACAGACGTCTCACAAAGCATGTTTGCAAAACAGGTTACCTTTGTTATTCAGGGGGAAACTGTGGCTTAACATCAAACAGCAGAGAAAAGCAAATTCAAGAAACTGAGCTCTTTAACATGCTGCAGACCAACTGACCTGGGCTGCAGGGTCCAAGTGGCTCTGTCAAAGCACTACTGTTACAAAAAGAGCCAGAGGGACAGAGAGAGCAGTCACTGAGTGACGTCCTACCAACCAGTGGACTGACATGGCCCAATGGGCATGGAGATGGCACAGATGAACCCTCCGTGCAGTAAAAACCTGGGAAAGTGGCACGCTTATCTTAATAACGAACATCAGACAACCTTGTTTCTTCATGTACAAATGCAGTAAATGCAGGGAATTTACCAGAAGGGCAGCTTTCGCAACTGGACTGTGAAGATAAAGACTGAAACGTGCCTGGGCTACAGACGACTGGCTCAGAGCTACCAGGTGGACACGCATGGCCAGGTGGGCACTGGAATCCTGTAAAACAATCAGAAAAAGTTTAATCTGCATTTAAAAATCAAGAACTAACGAGGCATTTTCTCTAAATTACATTAATGAGGCAATTACTCATAGGAGTAAAATGCCACATCATGTAAGCCGTGTAATGAAAAAGACCTTGACTCTACGCAGTATCTCTGCTCCTACAAATCCAGTGAGAGACAAAGGGCAGAGAAAGAAGGCTCCACAGCAGGTGCCCCGACTGACAGACATGAACTATTTATAGGTTCTGGGCCATTTCATGAGCAAATTAACAAAAACGTCATCTCAATAAAGAGTGAAAGGAAGGTGTGGTAGCTCTCTTCCTGGTATTATTAGAGGAGGAGCAAATATTTTCTGAGGCATTAAATCACCTTTTGATACATGTGAAATGTGGCATAGCCAGTGTTTATGGATGATTCTGTGTCACACAACACAAGAACGACAAAATCTGTAAATAAAATATTTTTTATACATCAAGGAGAGCATTTTTGGTCAACACATTGGTATAAAAGCTATGATATTTGTTTTTAAACCATCAAAGCGCAGGTATCAGATTAATATCTGATTAAAAATGTGCAACGTAAACAACCACACAAGCTGAGTGGAATTTATATTTGATTTAATTCAATTTATTTGTTATAATATATTAAAAAGTATGAAAATACGTACTCTCATACATGTATTTGTTCATGAATAAACCTTCAACAATGAATACAGTACATAAAGCCTACTCTACTGTACACACTGCAGGCCAGAAATATTTCTGGCTAATTGCCCAGAAACTAGTGTGGAAAGAAAAGAACGGATTAATTGCAGCGACTACTGAGGTTTACTGTCCTGACCTCCGATGATTTGTACTGTACCTGGCTGATATCCAGACACTGATCCTGTTGGACAGAACCGCCCAGGGGGACACAGGAGGTCAACGGACGTCTGAGCCCACAGGGGGCAGTAAGAACCTGGGTAGCAAGACTCACAGTCCCCCTCAGACTCTGCCCCAGGCCTCCCCAAGAAAGTGCCTGTATAAAGAGGACAAATTACCCTGCAAGCAAAAATAGCTCCCACAGTTTTTCTTTTTTCTTATATGCACTCACATACCAATGCATACTCAGAAAAGGCATGGCAAAAATGTCACAAGAGCTCCGTATATAACTCCAATTAATCTATATCTGACCATTCTGACAGATTTATTAGACATCCATCAGGTTTTTACAACCTCTTCTAAAGTTTTGGATGCATTAATCCCATCATGCTGCACCTGTCGGGGGTTTTATGGCACTTCATACTGCCTTTTGAAGTGATAAAACGTGAGAAGTCAGACACATAGCCCTTTCAGCAAAGTGACAGAATATGTATCTCGCTGCAAAACAACACTTTCATTATACAAGCTAGAAGTCATAATTTCTGCTTCTCTTGGAGCTCTACCTGGAGGACAAGGGGTTGGCTGGGCACTCCCTTTAGGACAATAATGGCCTGGAGGGCACACATCACCATGGAAATGACCCAAAGTTGAATCAGCAACACTGGGGGCAGGGAATTCAATATCTCCTGTAACTGAGACAATGAACCTTTATTAAACGTCATTATGCATTAGTTTAGTGAGTGAACTAAAAGGCCAGAGTCATTTTCTGTAATCTCAGGAAGAAAAATAGTAAGAGAAAGCAGTAAGGAGCGGGGAAAGTTCTGCAAAGACCTTGACAGCTCTGCTGTGTCAAAAGCCATGAAAATGTTAAATAAACCAGAAGTGGACCAAGAATAACATCTGCATACCAAGTTATTTCGTACTATTATGTCAGATGACCTTGGGTATTTTGCATTTAAAAATTATTATTAAAATGACCAGTTGTGCGTGTCGCCATGCATTTATTAACAATGTCTAAAGGGCAAGAAGAAGCTTGTTACCTGTGACATTTCCCAAAGGCGTTGCTGTTCTGGATCCCTCTATGCAGTAGAAGCCAGGGCTGCAGGGCCCAGATGGGGACGACAGACCAGCCTCAGCACAGTAGTGTCCCGGCAAACAGGGCTGACAGACTTCTATGGAAAATGCCCCTGATGGTAAAAAAAGGGTCCATTTGATTTGAAAAAACTAAATAAATGGATTAATGTGTACTGTAGAAACAGCTTTTTCCTCTTTGCCAGTTAATAGGTTTACAATAACTTCAGTTTATCTAATATGAAGTCTATTCTATCATGCGTCTATGTAATTATTAAAAGTTTCATCTAACCGTCTATAAGGCTGAAGGTGCCTGGAGGGCAGGGAACCATGTAGCTTGTACCCTGCGGGCAGTAGGACCCTGCAGAACAGCGGCCTCCAGTTGAGCCCTCATCTGGTTGGGCAGAGACAGACCCTTGGATACAGAGGTAGCTAGGGACAGAGAGATAATGAACATCACGACAATTAGGAGGCACTATGAGGATGAATTATAGACAAGAGAGACAGAATAAATCAGAGACAGTAGACCTTTCATAATCAGTCCATGAACAGTATTGTATTCCAGTATTTTGCTTCTTTTACCCAGAAGAGCAGACCCCAGTGGGAGCAGCCAGTCCAGAGGAACCACAGTAACTCCCTGAGGGGCAAAGCTCACAGTCCGACTCATTGGACAACCCCGTTCGCCTGCTAAAAGTGCCAGCTGGGCATGGGAATGTTACACCTGTTCCTGTAGATAAATGTGTACAATACATACAGATGGTCCAGGACTTAACACAACACACAACAGGTTGTGGAGACCATGACCATCTCGATAATGTGCTTTACCTTCAATTTGCATAATTAGAAAGCCATTTGCCACTTGTTTGACAGTACACACAAAACAAAGCTACAGTGCATTTTTGCAGCCAAAGCGTATTTATCCAGCCTCACTGAGCCTGGCTGCAGTGTCACTTGTCTCTCATTTGGTTACATGAGAATTAACATGATCTGATAACACTGGACATTTGACACAAGTATTATCTGGGCTGCTGTCGCCTACCTGGTGGGCAATAATGTCCTTCAGGACACAACATGGGAGTGTGAGTCTCAGAAGCAGTCTGAGTGTCAGCATCCAACAAGCCATGACAGAAAAATCCTGCTGGACATTCAATGCAGTGTGCCTGTTGAAAAAGAAATGCACTGGCATTTTTGAGACAGTACAAACACCATCATCGGACATTAACACCAGGTGCTTCAGGAGAAGATAATAAAACTAAAATGCATACAAGGTAGTGATGATTAAAAAATGGACCATTATATTTTTGCTCTGAGGAAAGTCATAACCTGAAAATGTTCAATTAACAGAGCCTTGCAAACATTCCCATCGTTAACAGGTCATGCTTTCAGTCAATAAACATATTTCTGTAGGAGTTTTATGTCACTGCAAGAATTTTGTTTAGTGGATCAACAGTCATAACTGGCTGTTTTAAGTGAACTGAATAATAGGAGAAGCTGACATTATGGGACAGCAAACCATATCAGGATTAAAGCAACTGTGAACTCCGTTTTTTCCACACCTGTCCAGGTAAATTCTGGTAGGTTCCAGGTGAGCAGGGGATCTGTCTACCAGATCCAGGTGGACACCTGTTTCCAGGTGAGCAGTTCAATGGGCCTTGCTGGCTACCGCCTTCGCTCCCTGGGCAGTAAGAGCCAGCTGGACAGATATGAAAAGGGAAAGGGAGCCCTCTACTGACACACGAGAAGCCTACAAATTAAGCAGTTAAGCAGTCAAGGGCATGGTTTAAAAAAAAAAAAAGACTCAAGTTATGCAACAGAAGCCTGAACACGAATGCATGAAACATTTGCTAAATTACTTCTGACCTGGAGGACAAGGCAGGCAGTCAGAGAGATCAGTGTTTCTGGTTTGGTTGCTGTAATATCCTATGGGACAGGGCAGCGGTGCTGGGGAGCCCTTAGCACAGTAATGCCCTTGAGGACATCTATCACCAGTAATCCCTCCATCCTGTGGTGTGGGTGATTGGGCCCCAGAAAGGCAGTAGTACCCTGCACTACACAGGCCTGATGGAACATCCTTCCCAGGAGACGCACAGAATGAACCTGGTTTGATATGAATAAAGGCAATAAAACGTAATGAAATGAACATCACTGTGAAAAAAAAACAGAAAATGAGCAACGGACCAGCACTGTACAGTGTGTGGATCCAAGCCGAAATGTAGTATATTGTATACATGGCTAATTTTAAACTGCTTACAGAAGTGTTATTAATTTAATGGTACAGTGTGTAATTACCATCAGCATCATGCATGTGGACCATAGGACAACTGTGAAACTTTAAAGACTGACATTAATTAGCAGTAAATGATGTGTGACCTGGAGAGCACTGCAAGCAATCCTGGGCTTTGGTCATCCGACTGTAAGGATTGAAGGATCCAGCTGGACATGGGTACTGGTGTTTGGACCAGGTCCCAGAAGGACAGTAATGACCCGCCGGACACTCAAAACTCTCTGAGAGAAAGCCCATACTACTGCCAGGGCAATAAAAACTGTCCAAACACAACAAGATGAAATTATTTTATGTCTGGCTTCCACAGATGGAAACGTATCTTGAATGTGCTGTGTGTATTTGTAAGTGAAGACAGAGGGAAAACACTGAAGTATGCTATATACACTTTGTTAATAATTCTTCTTCTTGCACACTCTATCATGTTTGTATATAAAAATGTGCGTCTGTTTACAGTTCCAAGCAACTGTGTGTGCCTGACAAGTCAATTTACCCCTGGGGACAGGCACTGCAGCTGGCTTTGCCTTCTTCTGTACTGATGGTTCCCAAAGTGCAGCGCTGAGGAGCCACAGCGCCCTCTGGACAGTAATAACCTGTCGGTGTGAAGACGAGGGTGAAAGATGTGCATACACTGAAAAACTAAACCCAGTCCACAAGATATGAGGTTTGTTAACAAGGTGTCCTTTGAGTTTATGCAAATGAAAACATAATTATGTGTTCTGAAATTCTTACTTGCATTGTATTTCCAACAATGGCATGAACAGCACAGCTTCATGCAGCCATTCATTCCCTGCCTTTAACAATGACTGTATTCCATTATCACCTTGGTTTCCCAATTACTGTTTTGTTAATTTTCCTTTGGAAACAATTTTTTTCACTACTTTTGTTGTTGTTGTTGTTGACATACAGTTGTCTGCAGACTGCAGATAACCTTTTGGGCATGGTCCTCCCCGTCTGTCTCTGTAAGGAGGATCAGGACGATCTGCACCCTCTTGGCAGAAGAAGCCTTTCCAGCATTTACCCGAAGGAGCTGAAAGCCCGGCATCATCACAGTAGTAACCTGGGAGACATGGATGACAATCCTCCTGAGAGCAGAGAAAGAACAAGAGGAAGAGAGAGTGATGCTATAAGAAAAAAAGGGACCTTTGCAAAACTCCTTTCTTTAACTACATATTCATTGATTTTCACAATGAAATACAAAGACAACATTTTACTTAATATAATGCAAGCATAATGGTATAATAAATGTCTGTTCAATAGTGAAATAAGACAGAGGATGTTGTTTTATCAAATGCCAGTTTCTTTTTGTCATTGTCTGTCTGTCAAAGCAGATATTTGACTTTGTTACCTCGGTATAAATGATTCAATGTGTATTTTATTTGTTTATTTATTTGATAATCCATTTGATAGCCATTCTTTAATCATGCAAAGACGAAAGAATTTCAATAAAATTCCCATACTAGTGGAATTTTGAGTCAGTCTCTGTCAGTCAGTGGCATGAAGGCAGGTGAATGTATTATTGAGTGCAAGTGACCTCGGAGGCTAATTTGCTGAGGTTAGAGAAAGTTCCACGTGGACAGGGCAGCGGATGGACGGCAGCCTGGGGGCAGTAATGACCACTGGGACAAGGCCCTCCCTCTCCTAATGAGAGACACAGAAAACAGCTACAACCATAAGAACTCTGAAAGAGAACCACTTTCTTATTAAAATGCTGAAGTTCGTTTTTCACCCATATATTAACAGACCATTATACTATCAAAATAGTACATGTTTTTCAAAGACGTCCATTTACCTTCATCCTCTGAGAGAGGCTGTGGAGAGATGTTTCCATGTGAGCAGTAATATCCTTCCTGGCATGGGCCAGTGACAGCTGTGGCATTTCTAGAAGAACAGTACTGGCCTCCATCACATTTCCTACACTGGGAAACAGACCAGTAGCCGGGATCGGGTCCATAAGTTCCTTTTGGACAGCCTTTCAAGTCAAGTCCAGTTCCTTCTGGGCAGTAAAAGCCTGCAAGGCGTAAGACAGACAGAATGCAAATCAAATTTTTTTTTGTTGTTGTTGTTTTGAGAGCTCATAATTGTTTCTTATTTTAGCATCTATTTGTTTGATAAGTTTATAAAAAAGAACCTATAGTTTAACTGCATTTGTAAGGTGGTTTTAAGAATGTTCTTTAATCAACAAAACACAAACCTGCAGGGCAGAGGTACAGAGAGCCGGACACACAGTACCAGCCTGGTACACATAGCTCACATTGTGTAGCATGAGTAACAGCCACATAAGTCCCTGGATCACAGGGTAGAGGCTGAACAGTTCCCTCTGGGCAGCGGTGACCCAGAGGACAGGGTCCACCTGTAATGCCATCAGTTGGGGTGGATGTGATAGCACCCTCAAAACAGTAATATCTACATAAAAGAAGATGAACGGCAAGAGAGAAAATAAAATGACAATAAGATGGCTGGGATTAACTTTTTAATGAGTTTCCATGTGCAACGTTTAATCCTAAAATTCACAGGTGGCTGTACCCTTCTCTACAGAATCCACTGGGTTTAGTGAGTCCAGTTGAGTCACAATAAGATCCTCCCAGACAGGGTTTACAGTCCTCCTGGCTACGCAAACCTGAGCTATTTGACCAGCTTCCTTCAGGGCATGCTTCAGGAGCTGTGGTGCCTGTAATGATCACACACACACACACACACACACACACACACA
>JBAMYA010046571.1:0-10940 GCA_037176975.1 Arrhamphus sclerolepis | reverse complement strand
TAACATTCCTGAGCAAAGAGTATTGTAGGCACAGAGACTTCCATATATATCTTGTATTATAAGACACTGCAGATGAGAAACAGACACAATATAGCAACCCTGGGTTGCAATATAAAGGCAAAAAAAAACCCAAAAAAAAAAACCTTTGGCTGTAACCTACATCCTGTGCTGTTTGAAGACTGATTTAATTCTGCTGCTGACTTAATATCAAGACCACTCTGCTCCATCCTCCTGGGTCTGTATTAGCTATTTATTCCAGCTTTTAGCAGGGGGAATTCACTTTCATTTCAAAGAGCTTTATGGGTAGAAGACAGCTGGATATAAGTCCTACCCAGGGGTACTGATTACTCATCAAAGCATTAAAAAACAAGTCTTACATCTTGATTCAGGGATTCCAATAAAATAAAGAAACCTGAGCTTGTTATCCCTTTTCCGTGGGTTGTAGACGTACATCAGAACGGAGCACAGGATGGAACGAGCTCACGTTGTTCAGAAAAAACTGTTGTCTTGTTTTAATGTGGGAGAAAAGATGAGTAAGACAGCCCTTGCTTTTGAACTATCACCTCTTAATGTACTCTGAAATATCACCTATTGGTGTTTTGTCTTTTGGATACAGCAATCCAAGTTGTTGACAAAAACTAAGCTATTTCTTTCATAGTTTGGGGTTTTTGTTGCACTTGATTTTTTCTGTGTTCATTTCCTTAAAACCTCCATTCTAAATTATTTTTGGTCTGGAGGGTTGAAAGAGTTATATTTTGTTAGTTATCAAGGATTTTCTAGAGTTCCATTACTTTCTCATCCTCAAGATGGGCTTAAATTCAACAAATGATCATGATTAATAATCTAATTCTAACGAACAAAGCTGGGAGGATTGCTTACATTGAGTGGACGCAGCTGTTGTAAATCACTGTTTCAGAGGTCTATTCATGACGGGGCTACACTCCTAACAGAGTCAACATGCTCAAAGATGGCTGAACAACCAGAAATAGGCCCCTGCTTCTCTAAAGAACAAACCTCAATAATATCTATGATGCTAAATATTGGCCTTTTTTTAATTTAGTTTTATTTTATTTAACATTTACTGTTTGCTGGGTTGACATTTTCCTCTTTGAAACATATTTGGTAAAGCAGATATGTCTGGAATTTTATGAAAACAAGGTATTTGTATCTTTCAAACACATGAACTCATAATTGATCACGCTTTTGGCTTGAGTTGGAAAATAAGTCTCTCTATATATTCTTGCTGCATAGGATAGCACATTTATGCATAAGAAAAAGCAAAAGGAAAGAAATTTGATAAAAGTTATAAATGGAAGAACCTGCAGGCGAATTATGTTAGTGACAGTTGGAAAGCTCTTTGCACTGGTTGCGTGGACTTAAGTAACTGAAAATGGAGGTTTAAATGCCGGTCCACAATCATCTGCAAAAGGAGGTTTAAAGGAACATTATGCAAGCGAGCACGGTATGTTCTTTCACAAGTTTTGCATTGCAAATTACATATTGTATAACTGAGAATGTTTCAATAAGGAAAAAGTTTTAATGCACATCTGTAACGTAAAATGTTCTCTGGCACAGTTAATAGACCTGGAGCCAAGGTGCTTGGTGACATTTTGCTAAGTGATTTTAAGTGCATCCAGGGTTAGCTGCAAGAGCGCACAATGAATTTTCTCTCTTGAACATTTTAGTGGAAGACCTTATATAATGGCTTTAAAATGATCACATGCATATTTAATGCAATTTTCACCAAATCTTCAACTACTATCAGAGTTCTTATTTTTCTCAGATGCATCTAATGTAAAGATGGTGTTTGAATTGTCATAACTATATAGTGTATGTGGGTCTTTTTTTTTTTTCTAAATATACTCGTATAACTGTCTTAGATCAGTCATATAAAAGGGAAATATCTGGTATCTTAATCCTTAATCCTCTTCCTTGTGTGAAAGTTTGCATTCAAATATTCACTATGTTTGGCCTCCATATAACAGCACTAACATTGATGCAGGCATTTTAGTCAAGCAGGCTGTCAGCAGTTTCAAAGTATCGGCCATTAGAAGCTAACTTTCAGATGCTTTCCCTCTTTTTTTTTTTGTCTACAGCTTTTGTTGTTGTTTGCATACATGTCAGATGCTGACATCTATGTAATCACTGGAAACAGCGCAGCTACAATGATGTGCACCATTTTAAATCAACAGCACTACAATAATAGCTGAGTAAAAACAGACAAAACATCAGACTATCTATGCAACAGATTAAGAAATTAAGATTGAGCAACTGCAAGAAGTTCAACTTTTGATGAGACACCTATTTAGAACACAAAACTGACATCCACCTCTTCCACATATTCCCGACTTGGAATAGGCTGGATAATATGACTCGGAGCCTGTGCTGCAGAGCTGGGTCATGTTATCCCCGGTGGAGAACAAGGGTGGGTGAAAGCCATCAGCCGGTAACTAAATCTACTTCTCAGGTGCTGGATGTGAGAGAAAAGAACAAGCCTGTACAGGGTAATGAGACACCTCCACCCAGAAGTGACACACAGAGAGACAGGCAGGAAACATCTCGCTGCACTGCAGTGTGGGTTCACACAGTGAGGTTAACAACACACCAAATAATGACAGAATAGAATTTCACCTGAGCACAAAAGATAAAGATACACTTTGACATTTATGCACAAATAGAATATTTTTCTTTCACTTCCCTGCACCCTAATGTTGGGAGCTCATGGTACTGCCTTCAGTCTCATGTCAGCATAATGAGTCTGAACACGTTGATTAAAAACTGGTGAAAAACCTACCTCTATTACAAATCAGGCTTTTAATGTGTCCAGAACCTTTTTCCTCTGTTGTTTCATGTCAACCTGCTTGTACGCAGGCCAGAGTGAAGGGTTTATCAAAGCTTTGCTGGGAAACCAACCCAGTGGTCCATTAGCAGCTCATGCACCTGAAGGACCTTCAACATATTCTGTAACACTGCATTAGATTGGTAATCATAGGTCATGTGTGGCAGGAGATAAAAGCAGGCTTTACTTACTGAAACCAATAATGTCCTCAGTGCTGGAACAGCAGAACCTTGTCTTGTCACAGCATGAGAAGCAAATAGTAAAGGACCAAATAACACACGCCAGGAAATGGACATTTCTGCTTGACCCACTGCAAAGTCAAAATCTTGTAGCATCTTGCAGGCCAGTCAGGAACTAAGATTTGACGAAGTTTGTATTGCATTTGTACAGTCAATTCCATTCTCCACTTTTTAAACCTGTTTAAGCATGCAGGCTGGACGTATAAGTGTCAGAAGGTGCCTTGAAGGAGCCTTGTTGATTGGCAGGACATGTGGTGTCATATCTGTCTGTGTGTGAGAGTGACAAAAAAGAGTTTGTGAAATGTTTTCTCTGAAGCAAGTTGAGACATGTCCTATTTTACAGTAGTCTGCGTGTGTATATTTGAAAATGGAAAATTTTTAATGGGTTTAATTACACATCAGTGGACAGGCACAGTTATCCAGTAGGAGACAATATGTACTGATGTGTTGAGACAGAAATTTCCCCCAGAGTAATTTAATTACAATTGACCACTGGCTCTTGTCTGTTTATTTCCCTGAACAAAAACAACAAATGCACTGACAGTAAAGATGAGGAAAATTTGCACAAATGCAAAGGCGCCTGTCTATGTGTGTGTTTATATCACAGTTCTGCCTCTATGTCATCTTATGAGCTTTATTAATTTCCCTTCAGTCTCTTCTTGTTTTCCTTTTCATGTTATCATCTCAGCATAAGGATTCACTTAGAATTTTCACCTAAGTCTAGCTTCATGAAGAATATACTTCTAATTATGTGTTTTGACTGACTTTGACAGTGGTTGCATCACGTCTTCGATTATTCATGAACGCAATGTGCATATACAGTGAGACAAGGAGAAGACATTCATAAATGAACCAGTCACAAACTAACATGACTTTAATTCATTGAGATTGTTGATGATGTCAGTGCAATCAACTCAATTTCAGCAGAAGTAGGTACCCAACGTCATAAGTTGACTTAACCAGGAAAAAATAAAAACAGGATAATGCTTAGACAGAGACATAAAAGTAGTTTGCAACATGCAGATAAAGAAATAAATACGTAGTGAAGACTTCCGTAAGAGAAGAATGACAGAGAGAATTTCTTAGGTGTGAAATCCACAAGCAGAGTAACACTGATGCACATAAGGTCAACTGCATTAATGCTAAATTAGTCGAGTGTCTGAGTTAAACTACTACGTGATGTAAGAAAGTCACATGACCTCTGTAACTCTTTTCTAACAGGGCTTTTTTTATATTTCTACTCAAAAAACCTGCCCCTAATTAAAAGTGTGCATAACTCAGCAGCTACAAGGTGTATTTGAATAAGAATTATTAACAAAAAGGCAACACATGAGATTACAGCAGAGGTGTGAAATTAAGAAGACATATTTCCAGGCTCGAGTAAACTAAGACGGTACACAGCATGAAAAAGAAAAGAATAGTTTTAGTCAGGCAAGATTAGATTGGATTCATGTACTGACAGTTTAGACACCAGAAATCCATTCTATCATATCTCACCATTCACTGTATCATGATTGATTCTCATTTTATGTACCAGGGAATTTTCAGACAGGTTTTTGGAAAGGAATGTGTCGAAAGGCTTTTTCAATTTTACCACTTTGGCATATTTTGGTAAACCTGTGCCAAATAGGATTTGTGTGTGTGTGTGTGTTGCAAAACCATAAAACTTGTTTTCTTTGATAAAAAGGAAAAATTCCACACAAATATAACTGTTTTAAGTTTGTGTGTATCAGCTGATCTCTTCAGTATATTGCTATATAGTTGCTGAGCTACTGGATGTTTGTGCTAGGCAACATCTGAGGGACCTCAGAACTGGAAGATTCACCACTGCATGAAATTGTCACAGTTCAAAATGAACACTTTCAGCACCATAGTTGATTTCACTGAACAACCACTGACACCCTTAATTTCTTCCTCTTAGTTGCTTGTTGAAAGGCAGGCTACTTTTTTTTTATGCCTTTTGGCAGTTGAAGGTTTCCCATATGGTGCAAGTTGGTCGTACACATTTTCTCCTTTGTTAAAAAGACCCATTGTACAAATACATGTAGAACATAATAATTTATCAAAGTGATGAAATACTACTAGAAAAACAAAATTCTTACTCATTTATTTTTCCTCACGGATCTTTTTTATTATTGCACACTGCATCATGATACAAAGTAAAAGTATGACAGAGGCTAATGCTTTCCCATCATGCTCTCCTCACATTGTTGAACCTTGGCTGAGTATCTGATTGAAAGCTATCTAAATGGACTAAATTGAGTGTGGCTAAGCTGGCCCCAGCACCAAATACTGTCTGTATATCATCCTGTCCCTTCAATTATACTCTGAGCCTGAACTCTATGGTGAGAGGTGAAATTGGATAAAATGGGCTTTTAAGAGAGCTAAAACATATCAAGGGTATCCCGGAGGGAACCAGAAACTCTGGGGAAAAAAAACTGTGCGCCTATGTTTTGTTTGCATTCACACTAGCAAATACAATGAAGTGATAATATACCCCCATAGATGAAAACTCTGTTTTACTTGTCACATATAAATTAACAGTTATATTTTCTGTGGAGATGCTCTTGAAGGTGAATTTGTTTTTTTTGTCCTCCACATTCTACATTAAATTCAAGATCCAAGGGAAGGTGGATCAGTGGAAGAGGGTTTGGCTATGAACCTGAAGGATGGTGGTTCAAGCCCCCTCCTGCGTACACTGAAGTGTCCTTGAGTAAGTCCCTGATTGCTCCTGGTTGTTTGGCCAGCACCGTTGTATGGCAGCTCTGCCGACAACCAGTATGTGTGTGTGAATGGGTGAATGCTTACAGTGTAAAGCGCTTTGATGCTATATAAGTGCAAGCCATTAACCATTATTGCTGGTTTCAGGGATACTGGGAAAACCTATTATGTATGGTTCCTTTAACACCAGGTCACTGCATTGGGTTTGACGTTTGGCAAGGACAGCCACTGCCATTCTGCCTGGAACATCGTAGAGGAAACGGTGGGAATTATATGTCCTTTGTTTTAATCATTGTTCAGGTGGTCACTTCCACAAAACCAGAGATTGGACTTGAAATACTGCTAAACCAGGAAAATGGTAACTGCACTGGACAGGGCAGTAGTTTTTCAAACTTGTTAGCTAGTTGGATCCTAAACAAGCCCTATGGGCCATTGTGGACAAAGAATGGCGGTAGGAAGAAACAACACTATTCTCTAGTGTGTGGGTGTCATTGATTATTAGGGTGGTTATATCCTACTATATGGGGTTTAATTCCTGTATGTGTATATATTTCTTAAGTCTCACAAGTTGCCTAAATAAGTTAACTTTTTTGTTGTTACATGGTCATGGTGGGGCGTTTGTCATCCAGTCGATTTTTGGTTAATTTAATAGTCTGATGGATACTTAAGCCCAGTTTATGATACTTCTCTGACTCTGTTGATACGCAGACACGCAGAGCTCTCTCCGACGTTGTTAACGCGCTCCAATGGGTGACGGATACCTCCCCAATTTTTTAACTATCCGTAAAAACAACAGAGACCCTACGGACAAAGCACATCTGTGATTGGTCAGCAAACTGCTCACTCTAGAGCAGAAGGATTATCAAAGTTGTTTTATTTATTTATGTACATGTATATATTTTTTGGGCAAACTATAACAAAAAAGACCTATGCTATTAAAAAAATAACCAGGGTGTCATGAGTCCAAGTGATGATTTGTTTGACTACATTAAACTATTAATATTATGTTCAGATCATATTGCTGTTTGTGAAAATAATGTGGTGGTGTCGAGTGGGGGGCTCTGGGAGGAGGGGGAACCCCAGTTGCGTTGAACGAGCTTTGAGGGTTAATGGAAAGCGATGTTTTTTTTAGTTTAATCTATCTTGGGGTTAAACCAAAATAACTGAAGGAGCTGCAGTGAGCACATACACCTGTAAATTGCAACTGCATATGAGTATAAGAATTGTCTTTGATTTTTTTTTTCTTTTTTTTTTTCTCTTTTTAGCCTGTGAATAACTGCAATCCCTCCATGTTGATTTACTTCATTTTACTTATGAGGATGAGCTTCATCCTCCTTGATTTGGTTACTGCTACCATCATTGAGACATTCTGTTGCTGTCACAGAAAGTAGTAGTAGACCAGTAGTACTACCAGGACAGGAAAATGGTAACTAAACTGGAGGGTGCCTACATATTTTTCTTTTCATTTACATATGTTTGTGCTTGTGTGGTAATGCATGGTAATGTTTTAGATAGTGAGGAGTTTTCACCCATACAAAGATGCCTGCAGAAGTTCTGTAAAAGCAGGACGCTGGATTTCTTTCATCACTGCTGTGATCTTAATCAATGTCTCGATGATGGTTTTGGAACAGTACAACCAGCATTGTTCTCACACAATGGAAATGCAACATGTCATTCATTTCAATTCTGCCATTTTGAGAGTTTGCAGAGTGATCAGAATTTTACAAGGTATCTCACATCCACACACACACACACACACTCCTGTAGGCAACACTGAGGGATTTTCCATGTGGCAGCAGCAGTTGTTCTGGTTACCTGTACTGGCTGTCACCCCAGTTTTTCTTTTACAATTATTGCCTGTCTGTTGGTGGCAGTCATCATGCAGGCCCTGGAGGACAACATGAAGGTATAGCTGGAATTATATATACTAATATTTTACTGATCTGGATTTTCCTCATTATTTTTTTAAGAATTTCTCTGGAACAAATCGGTAATTTGTTCCTAATTATTTGAAAATAATAGACCTCCAAATGTTAAGAGCTTAAACTCCTCCTCTTGGGGCAGGACCTCATCCCTGACCCGGAGAGGACACTCCACCCTTTTCCCGGATGAGGACCATGGTCAAAGCCAACAGAACCACACCATCTGCAAAAAGCAGAAACACGATCCTGAGGTCACCAAGCCGGATCCCCTGAACACCTTGGCTGCACCTTCTGTCCATAAACTTAATGAACAGAATCAGTGACAGGGCAGCCTTGGTGGAGTCCAACTCTCAGCGGAAACAAATTTGACTTACTGCTTGCTTACTATAAGCTCTGGCACGAGGAATACAGAGACCGTACAGCCTGCACAAGGGAGTCCGGAACCCCATATTCGGTTGATCTACGTTCCTACCTTCACCTATGGTCACCAGCTGTGGGTGGTGACTGAAAGAGGTCGCGAGTGCAAGCGGCCGAAATGAGTTTCCTCGGCAGGGTGGCTTGGCTCTCCCTTAGAGATAGGGTGAGAAGCTCGGTCATCTTGGAGGAGCTCAGAGTAGAGCCACTGCTTCTCTGCATCGAGAGGAGCCAGATGAGGTGGCTTGAGCATCTGGTCAGGTTGCTTCCTGGACGCCTCCCTGGTGAGGTGTTCCAGGCACGTCCCACTGGGAGGAGACCCCGGGGAAGACCTAGGACACACTGGACGGACTACATCTCTCGGCTGACCTGGGAACGCCTTGAGATCTGGGCTTCCCTGCTTAGGCTGCTGCCCCCACAACCCAACCACGGCTAAGCGGAAGAAGATGAGAAAATGGAAATGTTAAGAGCTTTAAAGTCACTGAATTCATTTCAACTGAACATAAAAGTCAGTTTACAATTACAAGCAAGTATATAAATTCATGTTTACATTAAGATGTTCTTCCAATAATATTCTATGAAAATCTGATAAACCTCATTGAAGTAAATTCACATCACACTAGAGGTGTAATCGGGCCTTCAAAGTTGGGCCTGACCCGGCTGAGCCCGACAGAATTCAGCCCCGGCCTGACAAGTATATTTTGATTGACAGCTTTTTAAAAGCCCGAACAGATTACAGGCTGAAATTATTCAAAAATGTGCATGCACACAGCTCTTTTGCCTTTTGTCAACTGAACCCTGCCAGAGCCCGAGCCAGCCCAATACCCGACCTGAACTCGAGCCGGGTCAGGCTGTGATTTCCCAGCACTTTCATCGGGCTGGTCCGGGCTTGATGTACTAGCATTTTATATAAAGTCACGGCCTGAGCAACAGGCACACGTAAGCTCCCCCACTGATTCGCTATTGATCCGAGGTAACCTGACTTATATATGCCTACTGTTTTTGCTAATTGTAATAGTGAATAGACGCCTACCCAGCTTTGCAGGAAGTGTCGCTCCTTTATTTTATGGTCCTCTGTCTCGATCACCAGGTGATGAGGTGGTTCACTCTTGCTCTGAGATCTGTGAGCTTTAGCTTCTATTTTTAATCTGTATTATGTATAGTTTTTTTTCAAGTGAGCAAGACACCCTGAATATCCTTGAAATGCATACTGCAAGCCCATCTGTCTGCTCCTATCTGAAATATTCGCTTTATTCCTCTGAGAATCGGACAGTATTTCTCTTGGGAGTGCAGTGAGAAACAGTGACATCGCCATGCAGTTGGCTGTCGGACCTAGCAACAGTAACCAAAGGAGGCAGGGCTTAGAAACATTTATTTCTTGGTTACATCAGTTTATTGTAAATTTTATTTACTATTACTTCATCGAGTAAGTGATTAGTAGTTTAGTAGGAGCACCAATTTTAACACCAAGGGGTGCCAAATTATTATCATTATTATTATTATTTATTACTGTGACTGCTCAGCCCTTCCCCTTCCACTTTCACTCCCCTTCCCTGCCCAGAAAAGTAAATGCGACGGAGCGCACGTCCTGATCATGACATTTTAAAAACATGATTCTGCTTATTTGATAAATGTATTTTCTCTGCTGTTGTCTATGTCTTACCCTCATTTGACCAGATGTGATTCTGAACGGCAAAGAAGCTGAAGAAACGTAATTAAATTTGACATTTCAAGTGAAATAGCTCAACAAATTTGACTGCAAATGAGGCACAGTCATAAGAAAAACTCACAAGCAATTTTATAAGAATTTTATGATGCTAAAAGTGTTTAGTTTTGTTTTTCTTATTCTTTTTAGTAAAAACAGTAAAATCATCTCATCATAGTGGGTCTTAGTGTTGGGCAAACGTTACCTCTTATGAGCAACATATAACTTCTTTCAGCTTGACATTATTGAATTAATAAAAATGAAGTAAAACGTTAAAAAAAAAAGCACTTCACATGCTATGCCATCAAAATACAGAAGTCATCAAATAAGTTTTTTTAAACTTGGAACAATGGTTAAAAGATTTTTTGTGTCTTTTTACCAGCATATTAAGCAACGAGCTCGCAAACTTCTGCGTCCTCCTCAGTCCATCGCTCTACTGGAGTGTATTTCTGGAGATGGGACGGGTAGAAGACACATCGCTACATCAGCACATCACCTGCTACGCTGCTTTGTTGACGTTGCTATGGTGAGCTTAGTGGAAAAGATGGGGGAGAGAGAGAAAAGATAAAGACAGGGCACTATTTTTATTTTTGGAGCGTATTGAAGTGGAAGCTGCGTATCGAACTGAGGGCCTTGCATCAAACCGTTCGATACAAACATGTGTATGATAACATCCCTAGACGAAACGTAATTAAATTTGACATTTCAAGTGAAATACCTAAACTGATTTGACTGCAAATAAAGTACAGTCATAAGAAAAAGTTGTGATTTTATAAGCATTACATAATATTACTAATAATATATTTTTTTAAGTAAAAACATAGTAAAAATCATCTAATCATAGTGAGTCTTAGTGTTGGGCAAATCTAACCTCTTACGAGCAACATATAATGTCTTTCACTTTGCCAAAAAGATTTTGGTGTAAAGTTATTATTTTTTTCAACATTAAGTCTCCTCGTGATGAAATAGCTCCAGCAGCACTAGCGTGAAGTTGTTTTTTTTTTTTTTCCTGAATGACTTCAACAGTCTGCGATGGACTGGCGACCTGTCCAGGGTGTACCCCTGCCTTTCGCCCAATGTGAGCTGGGATAGGCTCCAGC
>JBAMYA010046570.1:0-10940 GCA_037176975.1 Arrhamphus sclerolepis | reverse complement strand
GAATCAAGTTTATTGCCAAGTAGATTTGCACTTATTTTGCTTGGTGTTGTTGGTGCAGAGCATTAGAGTACAGACAATATATATATATATATATATATATATATATATACAGTACATACAGTATATTAAAAAAGGAGGAGCTGTAGTGCTAGCTGAATGCTATAAATATTATAAATGTGTATGTATACAATAGGATGAGGTGGCCCCAAATAAATCGAATCAGTGCATTAATGTAACGCAGAAGGTCTGAAGATATAATGTTCATGTAGCTTGCAGGTCTGGAAGGGGAGAGGGAGAGAGTCAGGGTCAAAGAGGTCTTGTTGGTAAGGCTGGAAGTGGATGAGAAGAAACTTCTTGTAGTGTGAGGTTTTGGTCCTGATGGATTGCAGCCTCCTGTCAGAGAGTTTGTGACCAGGGTGGGAGGGATCAGCCACAAAATAACCTGCACGCCTCAGAGTCCTGGAGGCGTACAGTTCCTGGAGAGATGGAAGATTGCAGCCAATCACCTTCTCTGCAGACCGAATGACACGCTGCAGTCTGTCCTTGTCCTTGGCGGTGGCAGCAGCGTACCAGATGGTGATGGAGGAGGTGAGGATGGACTCAGTGATGGAGGAGTAGAAATGCACCATCATTGTCCTTGGAATGTTGAATTTCTTCAGCTGCCACAGGTCCATCCTATGCTGGGCGTTCTTGATGAGGGAGCTGATGTTCAGCTCCCACTTGCTGGGAGATGATAGTTCCTAGGAAACAGAAAGACTCCACAGTGTCAACTGTGGAGTTACAGAGGGTGATGAGCGTTGGTGAGGCTGAGTTCTTCCTGAAGTCCACAACCATCTCTACTGTCTTTAGAACATTGAGCTCAAGGTTGTTTTGGCTGCACCAGGTCACCAGATGGTCAACCTCCCACTTGCAGGCGGACTTGTCACCATCAGAGATGAGATGAGAGCTGTTGAGAGGTGTCATGGGAGATGGTTTCCAGACTGTCTCTTTGTCTGTCAAAGTGACAGTAGAACTTGTTCAGGTGGTTCGGTAGGCATTGGTCGCTCATGGATTGGGGAGCTTTCGGCTAGTAGTTAGTGATCTGCCTGAGCCCTTTCCAGACAGATGCACAGTTGTTGGCTGAGAACTGATGTTGGAGCTTCTCAGAGTACAGTCATTTAGCATCTTTCACTGACTTGCCCAACTTGCGCTTCACCTCTTTTAATCTTTATCTCCACTCCTGGAGGCCTCTTCCTTATCCAACCTTAACCTTCTGAGTTTGGCTGTGTACCAGGGTTTGTCGTAACTCGCCCTGGTGCTTGATGGAACACAGCAGTCCTCACAGAAGCTGATGTGAGATATCACAGCCTCTATGTACTTATCCAGACTGCTTTATGCTGCGTTCCATTTACCTCGGAAGTTGGAAGTCGGAGCGGAATGACATCACAGCTGTGTTATCAGCGTTCCAATTACAAAGTCGGAAAAAACGCTGCCAACCACCATTAAATGGGACGAAAAAGCAGGAAAACAAGAAGGCAATGTCTACGAAAACTATTCTCGTGCTTGCTCTGTCCAAATACAAGCAACTATGCGGCTATTGTCAGCCATTGTTAACATGCCCTGCACTGCAGTTTGCACGTACCACATGAAAAATTTAAATAACACTATAGCAGCATTTCCATTTCTATAAGTTGAACAATACTATACATACGGCTGATTTAATGCTACAAACACTAGTCAGACGTGTTAAGAAACTGAATATTACTGTTGCTTCTATTGTTTACACCGGGTGCAGCCATCTTCGATTGTCAACTCATGGGTGGTCCGGATTCTCTGACTTTCCAACTCAGAATTTCCCAGTACAAATGGGACACGCCATTACTTTCTACCTGTAAACAGGAATCAGGTGGACCATGACGTGGTCAGAGTGGCTCAGTGCAGCACGGGAGATGGCTATTAATGCCCATCCATCCATCCATTGTCTATACTGTTCATTTCTGTGCAGGGTAACAGGGGTCTGCTGGAGCCTATCCCAGCCCCCCAAAAATAAGTGTTTTTTTTTTTGTTTTTTTTTGACTAAAGTTTGTCTGCATGTCTACATGTAACAGAACCAGAAGAGGATTGTACATCCAACCCTTTCCATAAGTTACATAGAAAAAGTCCTTGCATGGGTCAGAAGAACTGTAGGTTGCAGGATTTTGTCATGCGGCACATTTCCTACCACTAATAGAGCAGCCTGAGATGGCAGCGTGACCAGAAGTAAAAACTGAAAGGGGCACATGGAGGTTGTCGCGTGAAAAGACAAAACTCAAAACCCCAAAGAAGGTCTAATAGGTGGTTTGCAGGTGACGTCATATGGAATGGAGGGGCAGGAAGTGTTTTGCCGGCAGGATAACAACAGGAGCTACTTTTGAAAGTTCCGAAATTTGTAACCTACAAAGGGGAGAAATTTAAAAAACTGACCGAAAAACCTTCGGCAGACCTGGTTAAAAAACCACCATCTTAGGTCAGGAGGAGCAGAGTCCATCAACGCCCGTGTCTGCAGTAACCACTTTGTGAAAGGTAAGGCTACAGTAATTAAGGTACTTACATAGCTAGCTAAAACTGTCCAAAATACAGAGCAGGGTATTATAATATCATTAGTGTTTACAATTAGCCAGGCAGCTTGTAGCATAACACCAGTGGTGTACTGATGTAATGTTACATTAGAGATGAAACAGCAATGTAAAGATTTACTTGCATTTACTTACCCGGGCAAAAACAAGACGGCAGTCATGCAGTGCTGCTTTGGATCCGAGGTCGCTGACCCAACCACACACGAAGTGTACGCCTTCATTTGGTTACCGGTGTACTAGGAGGTCTGGAGGACGAGATAATTCATAATGTCAATGTCCTCCACACCAGGCAAGTCCGACAACAAGTATGAAAAATTACTTTTTCTCAGTGTGTATGGATCGTATCCGATATGTTGTTCTAATTTTTGATGCTACTTGCAGGCTCAACCAATGCTTTTGAATTCTCGCTCTCCATCATTTCCAGTCACCGTTCTCCACTTCCTGCCCCACATCTGAACTTCGCGCGTCATCGGAATCAAACTGCAAACCACCTATAAACCCACAAACAGGACATCAGGAGCAGCTTAGGGTTAGGGTTAATTAAACACGAAGCAGAAAAAAAGAGCTTGAGAAGTTTGACACATAGAATGTGTGAGATTAGTCTAAAATGTATGCTTGAATTTCAGGGGATTTCAATAATTCTCACCAAAAGTACCTGGATGCTGTAATGTGCCTCATATGAGCTGTTTCTTCTCTCAAGAGAGAGAAAGAGAGAGTGAGTGAGGCAGTGCGAGAGCAAGCTTAGTTACATCGTGGTAGGACAACCTCACCCAGAGGGCTGAGGAGAAGACAAGAAGAGAGGGGAGGGGAAAGGATGGAAAAAAAAGGAAAGGAAAGCAGAAAAAAGAAACACTAGAGCACAGCATATTAGAGAATATGAGGAGGGCAAAACAGCCAAATCGAGCTTCAGAGAGGCATCAAGTGACCTCCTCCCTCTCTATTGTTAAAGAACATAAGAGTGAGAATGGCTAGAGGCCACCAAGGGGTAGAATATATTAGGAGCCAGCCAGAAAGAGAAAGTAAAAAAAAGAAGAAACTGAGATGGAAAGAACATTCTTCTCAACAATAAATATCAAAAGAGGCCGAGCTAATAATGCTTTTACTCAGACAGAATGAGCTCACTGTTAAAATCTAATTTATTGTAAATGAGGGCAAATGAGTGGAACTGAAAATGCTTGACAATTTCTTCAGGGAGTTTGCATAGGAAGGAAATGAGCATGTAGTGATGAAGAAAAAGGATTATGATCTGACATATTATGAGAACAGGAAGAGGAAGTGTTTCATCACACAGAGGAAATGTCTGGAGAGGACAGGGAAGCAGGTGGTGGCCTTATGGTATCAGGACACATCAGCACATGGAGATCAGATACATAAAAATCAAGCCTTGATTGTTATTTTAATATATTCTTAATTAACCTATTTGAACCTCATATATTTTTCATTATGGATAAAAAACTAAGAACAAGTTGAACAGATCTGAGTTCAGAATTTTATCCCATTATGTTAACTAGTTTCAGACCAAATTTCAAAACACAATTTTATATAATTTTAAACACATATGAGAAGTTTTGAAATCCTGGACACACTTTAACCCAAATTTAAAAACTTTTCTCTTTTTTTATTTTTTTATTCCTGCCTCTTTAATGTTTAAATCATTAACAGAAAAACATCCTGAAATCCTCCACCGCAGTCTGGTTGTAATTTTCCTCCTCCTACACCAAGGACAAGCTCAAGCATGACGTGTGCACCGACGAGTGGGTGAATGGCTGTCAGCGAGCTTCCATGGAGGACCTGCATGATGCCAGCGCCACAAAAAAAGGGGCAGAAGGGTACCGCCACTGAGCTCACACACTCAGGCAACCATCTGCTCTGAAACTCTTCCTGTGAAAGACAGTGTGTCCTCTTCAGAGCTCTTCATGGGACTGTCTGAAAGCCAACCAGACGTACCGCTAGCGTGCTCCTGTCTGTAAGCCTAAGTCTGTTTGCACCATGTCACACTGACACACTGTAAAAGTCTGCAGTGCGTTCGTCTTCTGTAATAATCACATCTCATTAGTATTTCACTCTATTCAGTTAAACTTTTTAAGCAGTTGTCCTTCAAGCTCGTCTCCTCTACCAGGAGCCTGACACAGTATCTTAGCTGCTCCTTGGGCTCTCTGATGTTGTCCTTGGGGTCCGTTGCAGCCCCTCTCCCAGTTTAGGGGGTCGTCAGGGTCACAGCCTTGAGTTCTCACATTACCTCTGGCACTACCGTTGCCAAATATTTTCTACTTCCTCTTTCAGCCCCTTGATATTTTCCAAGCTTCTTGTGTTCCTCATTCTTGATGCCCATCAGCACTGACGTCTTCTGGAATTTGTCAACCAATACAATGTCCAGCCAGTTATCCATTACCAGTTTATCAGTCTGGGTTTATAATGGCAACGGAATCTTTGCTCTTTAATTCTCCTACACTCTTTGAGCAACCTTTGGGACTTAGAAACCATTCTTGACACAGATGTTCCTGTACACTACTCCAGTCACGTGATTATGGTGCTGCACATAAGTTCTCTGGACAGAAAAGGTCAAAGTGGAGATGTTCAGCTACAATGCACAATTTGACAATAACCAGACACAGTACATCAGCACAAACATCTCATAGGAACTCTGGAGCACGGTGGTGGAAGGGTAATGATTTAGGCTTTTTTTTTCTTTTAAGGCCACTTGGGAACAACAGATAAAAGGTCCTTGTTTTTGTTGTTGTTGTTTTTGTTTTTAAGCTGCATTGTGGCACTCATTTTAGTGTCAATGTGAGGCCCAACAGAAGTGGAACATTACGGCTTGGCCATGATGCTTCACTTGATGTATAAATGGAACTTCATTTGAATTTTCTTTGTTTTATTTTTGTTTTTTTTCAGATGTAATGGACACAGAAATGAAAAAGAAAGGAGAAAAGAAAGGGAAAGAAGTGGAAAAATGTTTAAAAAGTCCTTGGTTAACTTAGAGTCTACAAAACGTCCAAATAAACACTCCCAAGCACAAAAAAGTGATTATTTTCATAATATGTCCCTTTCAAGAGAGCTCTCTAATGCTGTCTCATCATTGCACACATTGTTTCTACAGTTTCACTTTGTTCTTGTAAAATAAATGTGAACTAATCTTAAGATTTGACTATGTCATAACCAGGAGAGTTTTTTTTTAATTTTCATCACACCAGAGGGAGCTCCCATCACTGACGTCCTATGTTTTGTCCCTCTGCACTTTCCTATTCTTCATCCCTTATGATAAATTAATGCTGGGTGATGATGACGGATATCCCTGTGCCAAGGTAACTGCCATTATGTAGCGGTGATTGAGGACCGCTCAACCGAAGCAGTTGTTTATACTGTCTCCCTGGTGTAAAGCGCTGCTGTGGAGCCAGTGTGATGACAGGGGTCATTAGCTCGGAGAAGGTCAGTGATGTTAAGCTTTTAAACTTAAATGTGACCGAGACAGATATCCACTAAAAAGGATGTGCATCACCTTAGCAATCAGATTAAAACTTTTGATGTCAAGCAGTAACATACACTGAAAAGACTAAATGGAATATGTCACCAGTTTTTAGCACTATAATGTGGTGATGCAGAGTGAGTTTTCATGTTTATTTTGTATTTGTCATATGATCTTGACTATAGTCATGAATATGATGATAGTAGAGTCACAAATATATATAAAGAAGACACTTTATGTACTTAAGGCTTATTTAACTTGCCACTGTATGTCATGATGAAGGTTTTTTATACTATATATATTCCTCAAGTTGAATAACCTTTCAATGAAGTGAGTCAAATGTCATTGTGTTCCTGTCAGTCACATGTGTTTTGCCCCTCTATCATTGGCTGTTAGATGTGTTTTGCCTTTCTATCTTTGGCTTCAGGTGAAGAGATCTAACCGACCACTGTTGGGGGTCTCATTATGGCTGGAAAAGCTCAATTAAGTGAAGAGAACTATTGGCTCATCAATACTTTATTACACGAAGGTCAGTCTGTTCACAATCAAGTTAATACTGTGGAGAACTTACGAGTCATGTGTTGTATCAGATCTGGTTTAATTCTATGTATTTAGGACAATATAATATCCCCCCCCCCCAGTCAAGGTTTCTTTTCAAGCTGCTGAAATTCCCAAGATGAAAAAATTGCCGATGTTTATTGAAACTATCAACAGATATAAGGCATGTATAAGGTGTTTTGCTGTGAGTCCTAACCAAGGGGCTACATCTGGTTTGCAAGCCTGACATCAATAAAGTGGAAAAACTTGCAGTTCCTCAAACAGCCACTAGAATCTGGCTCCAAGAGTGAATCAGTCTCCGATGATCCTCAGGCTAAAATGGGCAAAAATATTAAAAGCCTGGTAAACAAAAAAAAAATGTTTTGAGGCACTATAGCTAGATTTTACATCCATAACAACTGCACAGGAGGTGAATTTTTTTATGTTTCTTATCAGACAGTTTATGAATTTATGGACAAATAGAGGCATGGCCCTTTGAGTGATAGCTGCATTGCACTATGGTGTTAACAGTTAGCTGTCAGCATTAGATACTTAGCGCTTAACATTTCCACTGACTTCCAAGACGTGAATTTAAAGCTAATAGAACATAATCACTTATTTTAAAGATATGGCTTGTTGTGCTGTTAGTTGTACTAAAAGACTGTTGCATTTGGCTTTTGAGTCCTGGAGCAAAGGTTACCAAAAAGCATGTGGCTCGTGGCCTTTGCCCGGAGGTGAAGCATAACTAAGGTCGTTTTCACTCTGGCACTATTTAAGTCGGCCCAAAGGAGCTTTGGTCATGAGTGCAGTTCACTTGGGTCAGCGTGAACACAACAACTGCACTCTGTTGCAAAACAACTCAGACAAGTCTAGAAAGGTGGTCTCGGTACGGCTAACTCCAGTGTGGTTCATTTGTGGTGTGAAAGCTGCACGACCTCGAGATGACCCAACCACGGGGTGCACAACACGTTAGAGCTAAAGAGGCTTCTGTAGTCCGCTGGACAGCGAACGGTGTGAAGGAGCACGCGATCATGACAAAAGACAGCAATGCTAGCGATGAATATTTTTTCATATGATGTGAACACGAACTGAACTGAATGAGAAATGATACAATGTAATCTGGTGCAAACTGGGGCCACACCAGTGTGAGCACCAACGTATATGAAAATGGCTTCATTAGCGAGAACTTTGCACACAGAACAACATTCATTTTACTTTAAGGGATTTGGTCTTTAACTTGCAGTAAATGTACCACATATCTATTACTTCATTTCTCCAAACTGCACATGCAGACATTTGTCTTTCTTTTCGTTTTTTCTTTTTACACACAATTGCATTTCATTCTGTCTCCTTTTGTAAGCGTACATTTCCTACAGAAGTAGAACTATTTATGCACTATTTATGTTTGTGGAATTGTATATAAATGATAGATTTTAAACAACAGAGTGTGAATTTGTCATGCCCTTGCAGTGAAAGCTCATTCTCTACCTGTTACGTTTCTGAGGGGTGCAAGGCCACAGATAAGACATCAAACCATGTGAAGAAGCACTGTCTGAGTTGACAGGAAGTGACTTCACCATCTCTAGACTTGAAGCATTGCAACTGCCGAATTATCTAGATGAAAACAACTTATCGTGTAAGTTACTGTTTACAGAAATGTTCACTTGCATCCAGATCACTATCAGATGAAACTGGCAGTAAGCAGAGGCCACACTGGCGGAATTTAAAAAAAAAAAAAAAAAGCATTTCTAACTATAAATTGTAAAACAGATGCAACAATGCACTGGCTCTGGAGCACTTCTGACTAAGTTGGCAACAGCTAAATGTCAAATTTTGGGCTTTAACACAAATATTTCGCAACCAGGAGTGGTTCCACTTGCTGTGTCTGTCTATCTTTTATTCACAGCCAATGGTTCTCAGCCCATCAATGAATATTATAAATTATTTAATTTTTGTTGCTTGTTCAAATTCATAAAGCTGCAACATGTGAAATTTATACTTTGATGTATTTGAAAAAAAAAAAAAAATCAAATGAATGTAAGTTGGGCCATCTGTGAATAAAAAAAAATGGAGACCTATTTTGGTTTTATTTTTGATTTCCTCTACTGGTTAAAAAATAAATAAAATACTGTGATAAGTGGGGAGAGTTTTGCAAATTTTGTAATACCACTGTGTCCCACTAGAGGTGACACAGCATTTGGTCTACCTCATATATTCAATGAAAAAGAGGAAGTTAGATAGACTGAGAGTATTTTATTTATATGTTTATCCCACTGAAAGAATTCTCCAGAAAGACCATCTAGATTGAGTTCTCAGAGTGGCAGGGGGAGAAAAAATTAATAAAATAATCACTGAGTGGTTGTGGTTGCCTCGACTGTTATGTTCAAACCAAAAAAAAAATTCTCAAAACAGAAAGATTCTCAAGATTTACACCAACTTTAAATGTGATGCATTCTTCTGTGACCCACCGCCTTGAGGCAGCTTCTTAACATTGCTTCATGAATGCGTTTAACCTTTTCATGAAATGCAGCTGGGACTCTGTGTGTCATATCTGGAGATTAAAATAAATAAAAAGGACGGAAATGCATGGTGTGTGGCCATTGTGTTAAGATAGAAGTGAGCTTATCATAGCCTGGAAACATGTATGATTATTTTAGACTCAAAGTACACTGTATGTTAAGTATGTCAACTGCTCTGCCATCAGAGCAAACCTGGAGAAGCAGAAGCGTGATGTTTGTGTGAAGATGTTATCTTCAGACAGCAGTATGAACAAGAGTTTGAGCATGCTCCTCCTGCAGCTGTAACAGATGTTAAAATAATAATACTAAAATAATAATATGTTGGCTTTTACCCTCATTAACAATAATATTTTCTGAGCTGGAGCTCAAGAATTCTTCTCACTCATTTCGTCTCTGGTTCTTGACTTCCTGTAACTCTGTGGGTGATGAGATATCTTTTGACCAAGTTGGGCACATGTATCATTGATCTTATTGTGGTATATCACATGTCCTGGTGTCACTGGTGATGCTTTTGGTGATCTTTGTGCTCAGTAGAGTGGATGGAAATTTTTCATATTTACAGCTCTGTGTATACTACTGGATGGCTTATAAGAGATATGAAATCATATATCTTCACAATGAGGAACATTACACATGTGCTTATACATATAAATAAATGCTAAAGTAAGAAAAAAATATATGTGAACCTCTTGGAATTAACTGGTTTTCTGCATTAATTTGCCAGAAATTGTGATCTTCATTTAAGTCACAATATAACCATATTCGATGTGATCATGTGAATAACACAAACAGCTATGATTTAACATTCACAGTGGTGGAGGAAAAGCCTTAGAGTAGCTGCTTTAATCTCCTTTGGCAGTGATCTTCAAGCAAAACCTTTTGGTAGCTCTGCATCAGGCCAAGGCTACATTAGGAGGAATTTTTGACCATTCCTCTTTACAGAATTGCTAAAGCCCAGACACATTTATAGGATATCTGGTGTAAACAATTCTTCAGGTCATTCCACAGGATCTCTATGGGGTTAACATCTGGACTCTGACTGGGACTCTCCAAAGGCAGATTTTCTTTTCATGAAGTCATTCTGTGGCAGAACGACTTCCATGCTTAGGGTCATCAGGCCTCATTCATGAAACATGAGCGGAACAGATCTGAGCTCATAGAAATGTTTGTGGTTCCAAGCTTTTCGTAGGTACGAAGAAAATCTGCTCCTCCCTCACAGCATGTGTAGAGTCTTTGCCCTGTATTTAACAAAAAGACAGCAAATAGGAGTAAATTAGACATGAACACATTTATCTTAATAGACACAAGCATTTTGCATATTTAAGATTTAGATAATGTTTCTAAAAGTGATTAAATGGACTTGATATGCTGACAGATCATGCATTGTATAAAAAGAACTGGACAAATCTTCCATGACTGTAGCAACTGCTACAGAACCAATTCACAAACCATTTTATTTCTCTTTTTTTGGACAAATTATCATTAAATAACTGTCAGTTAAAGTAATTTTTGCACTCACACTTTCTTTTTCCTATCCATTATGTCTTAAAATGTGTGTAGGCAATGTGTTCCAAATAAAAGCGGCCTCTCCAGTCGGCTCCTCTCACTGCGCTGCAGAACAGAAAGATTCAGGAGATCCTTCATCACCACAGTGTATGTGTAGACTTCAAGGTTTTAAAGAGCACAAAGTGGCTCCAAAAGTTTCATCTTGTCTTCTTATTTTAATTATATATTATTGTTCTTATATTCAGACAAAGGTATGGTGATGTTTAATTAAAAATAATAATTAAACATCACCATACCTTTGTCTGAAAATAAGAACAA
>JBAMYA010046569.1:0-10941 GCA_037176975.1 Arrhamphus sclerolepis | reverse complement strand
AAACCATCACCATAAAACAGACTTCAAATAAGCTAAAGGATGATGGTTGATTGATGAATGGTTTTCACATCCTAAAGGTATGTGCTGTACCTTTAAATCCATAGATATAAGACTGGCAACCATCTGTAAATGCACACTATCCTTTACATGACGCCACGACGAACCGAGGGGGAAAAATGTCTTTGCTCTTCAAATGGAAACATTTTGGAAAAGATCAGCAGCAAGATTTGATCTGTTACAGAAATAGCAAATGTAAGACCATTAGATGTATTCTTTTCCATCAATTCTGCTGAGCGCTCAAGTACAAATATAACACATATTCAATATGACATACTGTTTTTTAGTTTTTTTTCAATATACTATTCACAATTTCTCTCCTCATCTGAAAAAAAGTCAACAAAGTCGCTCTAAGAAGATTTAGAGGCAGTAATGTAGTTTTTACAAATATAACTGATTAATTATACAAATAGAAGAAAATTTGTAAGAAAAAAAAAAAAAAACCTCGAATTCTGAAATCCATAATGTGATCTTCTCTTCAAACTATAGGTTTGTAACACAGAAGAAAAGTCTTTCCTCAAAGGAAGAAGAATTGATTACTTTAACTGAATGGAAAACCAAATGCAGCACAGACGATAATGGAAATTGAGATATTTATGACATTAAGACTTATTTATTTGTTGGACTTTGTCTCGGCAAGTCCCGTGTCTGTCTGTGTTTGTTGTGGCTGCAGACTGAGTGGTGGGCGTGTCCTGAGATGTGTGAACTCTCCTGTCAGGAGTCTGCCTACACATAGGTGGGGTGCACCGTAATGATTAGTCCCCACAGGTTTGGTGGGCTTAATGAGCCAAGCGGTACTTTAATAGACGTGCGTCAGCGCGACGAGGAAGAGACAATTGGACGTGCTGACAGCAGTAAAAAGGCTTCCTTACAGTCGTCCACGACACTAGAGCAATCTGGAGTGCCGTGTTGATGTCTGGTCTTCTGGTCTTCTGGTCTTCTGGTGTGCTGTCGTGCTGCGACCAAGCCACTGAGCCAGTATGGAGCACTGACAGCACCTGTTCATTCATCTCGGAGGACGGACTTATGGTTGCCCTCCGTCAATCTAAGTGCTGTTCATAGTGAATTATGCCCTTTATGAGCCTGCAAGCGCAGTGTCTGCTGATCGTTGTTGTTCTACTACGCCTAGTGTCAAGAAGAGCTGTGCCACTGTCGGGATATTGGCAGAAATGTAGGACTATCGTACCAGAGACTCAAAATTAATGTATTTTGAGGGAAATTATCGTACAGCATCGCAATGTGTGGGCACAGCTGACCATTCAGCCAATCCTGTTGTGTTTGAAACGTGCCACTTTGTCTAACGTATAGCAACTAGCAATGACTTCTGATGACATGTAACTTTGAAGAAGTTACATGTCAACATTTCATTTCCTAGGAGAATATTTATACCCTCACCACAGTTTCAAGGGGGTGGGGGGTAAGGCTAGTGGGAGAATGGGATTGGGCCTTAGTTTTTTTTGTTTTTTTTTTACTTCTGTCATCATTTACTGAATGAGAGCGAATGCATAGGAGTAGTAGAAGCAATTTGACAGCTGTGCAAATTTTACCTGCAAAATTAGAATCCAAACCTCTATGTTGGGCAACTCTGCCTGAATCTTACACTAAGCAAAGAGCGATTGGCTAGAAATATGTCACGTAGGAACATAGATGCCTTTGGGGTTCACAAAACAGCACTGGAATACTAATTACTATGGTACATGACAGAATTGTTAAATTGTCATAGAAATACGATAATTATACATCTGACAGCTGACAACGTCTGCTTGTTCATCTCGGGGTGCGACTTGTAGTTGCTCTCTGCCAAATTAAGTGCTGCTTTTCCTATTTATTGAATTAGATGAGACTGCGCCAGTCAATTGCATTGCCTGATTCTCATTATAATCTGCAAGACAAGTGCTAAGTCTGGACCCTTCTAAACCAGTTCCTATGTATTTTAATGGACGCTGGCCATCATACCTCACTGTGTGCATTGAGGAATGATCCCTGTGTGATGCTTGGATGGACTTTAATATTATCTTTCCTTCATATTGTTTGGCATGGCTTGTGCGCATTAATTATCTATAGAGATTCTTGATTTGTTCGCAGAGCTGTGTGTGAGATGAATCCATCCGTCCTACACTTTCATTCGTCTTTCTCTCTCCCTCCCTGTCTGGTATCTGCCTGAGATTTGCTCAGTTCATGCTGTCAATCACTGCCCTGGACCCACCTCCACTCTCCTAATTGGTGTGCATCTTGCCCCAAGCAGCCTTCACTGGACTGTGGATGTTGCTTTCAAGGTTCAGAGTACTTTATAGACCAAAGACGTGACTGTGATTTTTAAATAAAATTATATCTCTTTTTAACCCCTCTCACTCTGGTGTGTTAACAGATCTGGTGGGGCACCTTCCTTATAAGCTTTTACAATAAACCACTCACCCACATAACCTCTGGATAAATAAATCTAATTGCTTTGTGGGTCATATCAAGGAATGACATTTAAAAAATAAATAAAATAATAATAGCTAAAAGTTTCAAAGTTCCACGTAGAAGGGTTCCTTGGGCCTCACAAATTGATTTCAGACTGCTTATATATATATTTTTTAGACAATTTCCCTAACAATATGGGTCAATATACTGATGGCAGAGTTTTAAAATCAAAATTTAAATTTGACTATCCAAAGCCAAGTTGAACTATCTTTGCAGCAGTTTGTTGCTAAAAGAAACAATCTTATTGGGAGTTCTATGAAAGTACCCAAACAAGGTTCCACATGATTAAATTCCAAAAAATAGTCAAGTCATGCTAACATCTCTGTGGATAAGCATCGACAATGCTAAAGGAAGCTAACGTATTCTTCTGGGATAAATAAAGTATTTTTCATTTCATTTACCATAAATATCAACTCATTTCCTTGTTTCAGTTTAATATTGTTTCATTAGTTCGTCCACAGACCATTTTCTTGAAAAGGAACAGAAGGCAGAATTTACAGACATCCCAAGTCTTCTGGAAACTCTGGGAGTCTCCCAGATCTAGATAGCAGCTCCCTGTTGCCCACAAGTCAGATAAAACGTCCCAGAATCTAAAGCGAGCAGCCAAGCGAGCAGCTAAAGGCTCATGGAGGTGAGACAGACTCTTTTTCTGATCGTGTGTGGGAAGAGAGACACAAAGACAACATACCCCAGAAAAACAGTGAAACACTATCAAGAACCACATCACTGAAGGGAAGGAGAAGGGAAAAACAACAAACTCCTCTCATTCACAATCATGTCTGAATTTACCTATAAATAAACTGACAAATTTCATGACGTAAGCCGACAACGAGCTTCCCCTCTCTGAAAGGCCAGCAGCCTCCACCATGTGAAAGCACACATGTATCATGACTGTTTCTTCCTGTTGAACTATATGACCTAATAATTGCTTCTTTTTTTCAATACTCCTCAGTATCCTGGAGAGAACGTTGTCTGCGTTCGGCCCATCCAGGGACTGGTGTACACACACACAGCTTAAACTAAATCATCACATTTACCACCAAATCATCCGTTAGATCTTTCCCAACTAGACTGTTCAAGGAGGTTTTTCCTTTAACATTTTCCATACTGGATGGATTGGGGCTTGGACTGCTACACGGTATCCTATTACAGAGGACTTACTGCATTATTGCAAGTTAATGAACCACATTAGACCAGTTTAAATTTTATTTATCTGGGCGATTCCAGTTTGTTCATGTGAAGAAAAGAGCTCTACTAAACAAACTCATGCCCAAGAGGCATAGTGTTCCACAACGGTCTGATACTCTTCACTTTGAAGATTCATGTATTAGGTGATATCATTTGGCTACACAACATACATTTGCATGAAGACACTTAGCTATGCTTATCTGTGAAAGCAAATGAAATCAATTTCTTTGTTGTCCTGTCAGATTTAAAAGCACTGATGACCTTAATCCAGATGGCATTACTGTAGCATGCAGTTGTCCTGCGTTGAACCCGGGACTAATCTGAATGTGAATTAGAGAAATGCTAATGAAGTAAGCAAAATTGAATAATTATGAAGCAATAGCCTGCATTGTTAACATCTGGCTCATCTGGTGGAGAATAAACTATAATTACTTTCCAGATTTACAGACTTTTTTTTCTCTCTTGACTTCAGTCGTACTCACACACGACCACACAAGCCAATCTTGTCTCTTCCACTTGAACATCTTTTTTTTATTCTGAACTATGCACAGTGCCTCCTTGACTTCTCGTAAGTGTGAATGTTTTCAGAGTTAAGCTGCAATATGCTGAGACTACTTTATGAAACAAAGCTGACAAGCCATCATGCAAAAACTTTGACAGCTTTTATACCTCCTCTGCATTGAACCTACTGTGCCTTTACAATGATGTTGGCTCAAAGCAGGTCTAAAGCCGACCTGTTGCTAGCTCTATCTTTAGCTCTTCGACACAAAACATGTTGATTGCTTCACGAAGCCTTTTGCTGCGTACTTCATGTGTGTTCCTGCAAAATAATAGTGATAGGAATCAACATACCTTGGCTCAAATACAAACAAATTTAATCATCATTGTAATGCTTAAAAGTTGAAACCAGCCTCAATGTCTGGCATCTCTGGGGAAAACTGAGTGGGGGTGCAGAATGACACAGGGCTCAAGGCTTTGCTGTGGAGCAGCTTGTGTGGGGGCTGTAGAGTTATCACGGATATTTTACTACAAATTGGAAAAGCAAATTCATGAGGTGAATATCAAAGCAGGATGGTTAATTTTAACATGCTGTATTAATATTCTTCAGTACATCTTTTATTTATTTTAACCTGGGTCTGCTAGGGTGGGACTTAATACCACGTCCTCGCGATTCACAGTTCAAGAGGTTGGATTTAACATGGTGACATACTTCTTCCATGTGGTGAAAATAACCTTTCAATAGTTTGATAGCAAAATTGTTAACTTTAATAATAATTGTTTATAGCACCAGACAAGCTGATTTAGGAAAATCATTTAACACATTTTCATTCCTCTGATCTGGAACTTCACAGCCTTCAATTACAGTACACAAAATTCACACTTAAAAATGCACAACTATTTCTGCTCAAGTGAGGAATCTACTGAAAAAGCAATCACATTTAAAAGAAAAGCATGAACAAAAACTAATGCTAATGCTTTGTAAATAAAGTTTGATTTGATTTAATGAAGAATGTCTGCCTCTGCAGCCTTAGACTGAGATGTTAGGAAGGGCAGTATCAGGCAGTTCACTTAGCACTGTCTAATACTGTGACATGCATCAGAGCAGAGAGATGGCATATTTATAGACTCATTTACATGCAAGATATATGATGAAGCTACAGATAATAATTGCCTGTGTAAGTCGACTCCTCCAGCGCCAAACAAAGATGGATTATGTATGCATATGCATTATGTATGTGCAGGTTATAATACATTTTAAATTTCAAAATTCTTCTTGCTGAAAAATCAGTTTAGGGAGAATAATGATATTAGGCTTTTACAGAAGCAGGGCTTCAAGCTTCTGTTTACAGTAAGGTTTTAATGAAGGATGTTAATAGTATAACCTGGGTGTACATCCAAAAAAGTTTAATACGGCATCATTTTATCTCCCATTCCGCTGTTGCATTTACATGGCCAGCTGATGTAAAATGATATCCATTTCCTTGAGTTATTTTCAGACCATTTCCTTAAAATGCAGAAGTTCCTGGTGAATTAGGTGCATTTGGCTCAGCAGAAGGAGGTAAAACTGCTCTCTGTGGCAGGCCCAGTTCTTAACGATAAAGGCTGGCATTTTTAAAGGTCAGTGTATCCATTGTTAATACACAATATTGCCTCCATCTTATAACCTCCACACTCATGGTACGCAGCTTTTAGTTCCCTTTTCTTCTGGCAAACAACTGCGGGCCACAACTGCAATATGAGGTTTTAACTGTGGAATTGTGCAGTTCAAAAAAGCGTTGTGCAGTTTCAAGAAATATTCAGGTAATTATGCATCTGAAAACAGGATCTGTCCTGAGTCCATGATATGGCTTGTATGCTCTGTCCACAGACGACAAATGTGTGCCATCTGTCTCTGAATCTGAATTTAGTTAACATTATGACAGTTTGTATTTTGAAGCACTTGTTAAGTCAAATGAGTTGTTGTCCATTTAGTAAGGAAGAAAAGGAAAAGAAAAGAATTATTAATGTAAAGCCATCATATTTATGGATTAAGTGCAAGCTAGGTTGAAGGTTGATTCCATTCAAACACATTACCACATGATTTTCATTCTGTCTCTTTTTTGTTCCTTACAATTAAACCAAAACTGGAAATCCCATCTACCAATCACTGTCGTCCATTCCATTCTTTTCATTTGCCTGAGTGAACTCAAGGTGACAATGTGGATCATCTCGCACATCTGGAGAGATACAGGCTAATATCTGTCTGTTTAACTGTGTTGGAACAGTACATAACTTACTGAACCAAACCTGCAGGTGTTCCCAAAGAAACAATGTTTAAACTTCCAAAACTGCACATTACTCATGAAAATAACTTTTACTTTGGCCAAACACACTACAAAAGTTTCCAGATGCAGTGAATTACTCACATTATTGCCAGTGTCACGCTGACTGTGTTCACCACATGTTCCATAAATGATACATGCACCTCGTATTGCCACTTTGCCATATTACACATTTTGCCTCTTATTCATTTAGCACAAGAATTCACAAGCAGACTGGCAGATCAAAGACCCAGGTGGAACAACTTTCATTTCAGGCTGTCCTAATTATTTTTGTTTCCCATCCAGTATGCATATCATTAATTTAGATAGCCATTTCTGTGAAATAAGGGTTAGGATTAGGACAAAAAAACTCAAAAACAAAAGCAAAACATGGGTGACATCACAACGGGTTAGTCTAGCTCTTCATGTACAGTCTATGGGTGTTACTAACAAACTGGCCTGAAAATCACACACAGGAGGTGTTGCTCTGTCTGTGTCACAGATGGATTGACTTCTTGAAGATGTTCATAAAATATTCCATTAAAAATTCACAAAGCTGCCAGTCAGTGAAATATGACTGAATAGCTTTCCCTCTCTTTGATGAAAGCACTGATGTTTGTTGATAACATGCTGCATTCTCACTCCTGAACGCTGTAAATCTAGCTGCTGATGGCAAAAAAACATGATGCTGAAACAAAAATAACAGAATCACCCCAGAGAGACATGAATGAAGAAACAGGGATGACTCTATATTTAGCTTCAGCAGCAGCGTGGAACAAGCTCCTCTGATGATCATGCGGGAACGAGAAGAGTTGCTCCACATTTGCATGACGCGGAACTTTTGTTGTCTGGCAGTACATTATATTTGTGTATCAGTTAATTAGATGGGAAAAACACGTACCACTACCAGTAGCTTCTTTGATCAATAAAATATGAGCGGTTTTGTCAGTAGTCACTTACGCTCGGTGTGTTTTTCTCTTTGATGACAGAATTTAATTGAAAGAATTTTTTTACATATTTATATGTATTATGTTTTCTGAAATTTGCTGTTATTTCAAATAGTTTTTGTCTTGTCTTTTTTGTAAAGCATTAATTTGTATAAACCAGTAGATGTTTTTTTTGAACTCAGCAGACTGAAGGATGGCGTGTACTCAGTTTATTTGTTTGCATTTAGACTCTATTTCAGTTATGCCTCTCCTATTTTAAAGTTGAATTTACAAATGAAATAATTTTAGATTTTTTTTAAAAGTTGTGTATAGTTGCCAGACCTCTTCACTATTTGTACACGTTTTTATATTGTCAGTTTCATTTTACACACATAAAGTTACTTCCATTCACAAAGGTCATCAGACTCTTAATTGTGTAGAAGACAAAGCACCTCTGCTGCACTTGTTTTTGCAGTTCTTTCTGCTCGTCTTTGTATGTCCTCTAATGATCAAGAAGTTCATAAGGGAAGCCTGTCAGAGAAGAAAACTTTGTCTTTCAACAGATGGGTCTTAAGTGGGTCACATATAAACAAAGACTTGTCTTGCAGCTATTCCAGTAATATACTGGTACACCAGGTCACTGTTATCCTGGGAGGTGCCTCAGTCTGACTTTAATGTGATCTGAAACAAATATTCTCCAAAACTCCTTTTGTGTGTTTGACTACAGTCATTTGTCTACTACTGAGAACCTGGTTTCCACTCCTCAGCACACCATGCTCACTATGTCCCAAGGTGACCAAGTGTTTCTTGCACTTTATGTTTTGAGTGTGAAGTGTGTGACAGGACGTAAGACTAGCAAAATGCAGAATAGGGGTGAACAGCAGAGGGTCTATGAAAAAACATCTGTCACAACCATTTAAAGTCAAATGGACAAAACAATGAAGAATCTAAAAAGCAGAAAGGTCTGAAAGGTAGCAAAAAATTACAGTCCAGAATCACTGGCTCACCTTTACCATCACTCGAACCACTTCACTACAAAAGGACACTGCGCAGAAGCCAAAAGCAGTATGGCTAATTCTACCCACCCTGCACACTACGCCCTCCAGCTGCTGCGCTCTGCAAGGCGCTACAGGACATTTGCCACCAAAACAACCTGCTTCAAAAATAGTTTAATTCCTCTTGCTGTAAACATCATGAGCTCTGATCGCTAAGGAATAAGTATGGCCCCTATGCATCAAGAAATTCGTAATTCTGCATGTATATCTATGTTATATGTTTAATGTCCTTCATTTTGGAACCTGTTACCAAAGAGCTGTACTGGAAACAAATTCCACCCGTCTGACTGCGTGGAAATTAAGAGAATCATCATCATCATCATCATCATCATCAATTGTAACTTGACTCCAAAGGTTCATCTAAGTGGTGAATTATGACTTTTTTGATGACTGATGGGTCAGTCATCTTGGTCACGGTTATTGGATGCTTGTTACTGCTGTGGCTTTCTGGGTTTCTGAGTATTCTTCTCATCTCTGAAATGCTAACTAAAGGGATGGCTAATATCTAATATCTACTCACAAAATTTTACCAACAGCTTTGCAAACTACTTCCATGTCCTAGCTTAGTAAATCAGATGTAAGTGACAACAGCCAATAAATACTAAAAGTGTAATAAAAGCAACAATAAAACAGCTAACATTTACACACAACTTTCTTTAATGAATACTTATCAATACAAGGATGAAAAATAGTAAAGCCTCAAACACAAAATCCAAATGCTAACTTGGTTGTTAGCCTTAGTCATTTTGATGGGCTCACCTAGTTCTACATTTGTACTGTGAAGTCCAGTTGTAGTCTTACTTTGAACTTTACTTGTTGAGTAGACCACAGTGGTGAAAGGTAGCTAAGCACCAGAGCTGCTGTCAATTTCAGATCTGCAGTTCATTTCTTGTTTGCCTGTGGCAACATTACACCTGAAAGTTCTCATGAATTTGCTTCCAGGTGTAAAATGTAGTAGTCTCATAACTTAGCTTAAAAGTGGCAACATTACAAAGGGTCTAAAATGTTACATGTGTATGTTTTACTTTGCATCTTGCAACATGCTAACATTTATAATTACATGTAATAGTTTCATATGATATTGCAACACAAATTGTCTCTAGATGCTTCTCAGAAACCCACAGCATGATCTCTGAGCACATGGCAAGCTGAACAGTGGCAAGAAAAAACTCCCTCCTGGGAAGAAAACTTCTCCTGGCTCACTGGGAGGACCCTCCTGCTGAAGACCAGCTGGGCAAAGGAAGAGAAGACACCATGTGGGCTCCATACCAACTTTAACTACATATACATAATGTTACTATAAAAACATAACCTCCCTTTATCCTTCTTTGAACTTTTAATTTGACATTTTGTAACAATCTAAATAATTCAATGTAAGAGTTGTTACTTATAGTTCATATACTATATTGTAATTACTAAGCTGATAATGTCAAGCACCAATAGTGCTTACAGTGTAACTAAGAGCATTAACTTTGAACAGGTAACAACTGTGTTTAGCTTTGCTTGGAAGTTATTATTTTGTTATTCACAAGAAGGCATGACTGCCCCCAGAGAATGTCTCATTATTCTCAAGTTTCTTGAGATTCAATATAAATAAAGATTAATCACTCAACGTCAAGTATTAATTCCATTGGTTGTTAGTGGTCTCTCAAAGACAGGAAGCTCATTGTCAGCTTACATCATAAAATTTGTCAATTTTAAATTCATTTAGGGAAAGCTGAGCTTCCCTTTCAGTCTTAGAGAAATCACCTCTGATGAATTCCCTTTGACAACATTTGACACCACAAGATTCTGGTTAATAGATTAGAGCAGCTTGTTGGACTATATGCTTCCTTAAGGAAACATCATTACCCCTCACAAGGCATTAAGGCCACAGGACAAAATGACCCTGGGTTGAGGCAGAGGCATAGGGCAGTTAGGGTTAGGGTTAGGATTAGGATTAGGATTTAGTGCCTTGTGGAGGGTTAGGAAGCATAACATGAATTTTCACTACTATGCAGACGATTCTCAGCTATGTTTGTCCTCACAACCACATGAAGCTAATCAAATAACCTCATTATTATTATTAAAAATAATAATAATGATAATAATAACTCTAATTTATAATGCACCTTCATCAGGGACCTCAGAGTGTTCCAAAGTAAAAGCAATAAGTTAAATGAATTATATGCATGCATTAAAGATGTTCAGACCTGAAACACTGGAAATCTCCTGCTTCTTAATACAGATAAGACTGAAGTTATTGTAACTGGTCCCAAGCACCTCCGAGAGGCACTCATGAGCTGTACAGTTAATATAAATCACATTACTTTAGCCACTAACTCTACTTTTAGTGAACTTCAGTGTCATCTTTGTTGAAGATTTGTCTTTAAACTCTCATGTGAAACAGGTCACAAAGTCAGCTTTCTTTCATCTACGTAATATCAGGAAAATCAGAAACATCCTGAC
>JBAMYA010046568.1:0-10941 GCA_037176975.1 Arrhamphus sclerolepis | reverse complement strand
TAAGCCTTAAAAGAAAGGCAGATTGAAAGGCATGTAAGCTTTGCCCACTCACACACGCACACACACACATGCACATTTTCCACCTCCCCTCCCCCAACAACAAAACAGTCTGAGACCTCTACAACAACAAGGATGTCTCACATCAGGACATTTAAAGGCTTCTCTGGTATTCAGCAGTACAGTAAAAATGACAGTCTGGGTGCTGCTGAAGCCACGCTGAAAGAAAGAAATGTCTTTCTGCTGCAAACACCAACTTAGTGTTTTCACCCCAAACAGAGGTTTGTTTCTGGGCTTCATTGTGCGCTCCCTGACAATATTTCCTCCAGTATTTGAGCTAAACTGTGTTTCTGCATTTAAATAGACAGTATTCGTCTGTGTTAGGAGAAGGCTCCACAGTGTTTTAATACAGTACAGTCAGATGTCAGTGGTCTCAATTCATTCTTCTGATGGTTGATACTCATGTGCTGCAATATATGTTATTTTAAAAAGGAAATATGGGTTACTGTGTGTGTATCAAAGGCAGAGATCTACCCAGAGACTGTTAGGGGGATAGAGGGAAGCTACTTGACTTAAGCTGTCAGCCATTTACACATAATGTATCTTCTATGAATGTTTCATGTGCTGACCTAATTCCTTTCAGAGCTGAGTAAAAGCAATATGCTGCACATGAGAACACGACAGAGGGCCCAGCTGATCCTTCTGACACTGTCTCACAACATGGTAGGACAGGGGAAACAGAGCTGTCACATGATTACTTGGATGCTCTGGAAAGCCATGAACAGTGTCTACAGACCACCCAAGAAGAGTTTCTTGTCAGCCATTTGTTTTCACTAAATCTACACTGCATCCCACTGTGATGGGAAACAGAAACGGCCCAGTGAGGGTTTCATTACACAAAGAAATACTGTACTTGCTCCCTGTGGCAGATGTAATTAAAGCAAACGCTTAAGCTCAGAGTTGGAATGGAGACACCGATTGCTCCGACAGACGAGAATATGTCAGTGGTGTGGAGGGAGGAGGAGGAGGAGGAGGAGCTGGGCACAGCAGCTGCAAAAATCAGGCTGCTGCATTTGAGCATGTGCAATTACCTCAAAAATTAAGGCTTAAAAAGTAAAAAAATAATAAATAACATAAAAAAATCCTCTGATCAGTACCTTACTTTTGTTCCTGTGTGACTTGAGCCCCTTGGGGAAAAAAAAAACATTAAAAAAAACCAACGCTTGACCACAGTGGTGGTACAGGAATGCAATGTTGATTTAAGCAAAACTAGTAAATTAATGAAACTACTGAACATTCTGTAAACAGCCTTTTTTGCTCAACGTGAGCCTCTTGGCCTCCTCCCAGCCTTCAAATAAGCCCTTTACAGTGAAATTGAAAGGCCACAATTTTACGACTGTCGTCAATTTATGTCAAAATGTTGCAAAAAGCTGATATTTTCCAACAAAAAATTAATCATAAGTTAAAAAGTCAAAAATTGTGATTTTTGTACAAAAGTCTCAATTTTATGATAAAAGTCATGATTTTTAAAAAAAACAAAAACAAAAAAAAAACACTATCTTTACCTTTCTTACTTATTTATTTATTTATTTTTTGTGACCATGTCCAGGAACTAGCCGGAAATCTGACAGCAGTGGTGGTTTAGAAAAGAAAGAATAACTGGCCCTTTAACAGTAACCATGGTGATGATGTGGCCCCTGCTTTCGAGGAATCCCTGACATTAGGCTTTCAGTTCACATGCAGCATTGGGAAACGACGTCTTCCTTACTGGTACAGTCCTCCATCTGTCACCAGGCGCTTCCATACTGGCAGTCTGTAACATTTACATACAGATGTGCCTCCAGTTTAACGCAGTGGCTTCTACATAGTGGCACAAGCTCATGTCCTTGCATACATGAAACTGGAATTCCAGAAACAAAGGTGCGATTCGGCATCATCATGTGTGAATTGTCATGTGATGCACGACGCACAGTCTTCAAAAAAGGAAATGAAAGTTTGCACAATACATGTGCTTGTTAAGTTCCAACTAGTTTAATCTTCTGCCTGAAGAGTGAGGAATTCCTTCATCTCTGTTCTGCAAAGAACAGCCAGTATGTAAGCGCCTACTGTGCCACTTCACCAGCTCTGAGGCTGGATAGGCTGACCCCACCTGATGGATGATTCAGCAGATTTAAAGGGGGACGGGAATTGAAGCAGCCAGCAGGGCTTTGAAACATAAAATTTGTGTTTTAGGTCAGGCAGCGCCTCTCTAGTGCAAAGCTCGTTTCAGAGTTGAATGTAACAGAATGTGACAGAAGTAAAAAAAAGAAAAAAAAAAGATGACATTCTCTGTAATCTACACTATATGTTCATTTGTTTAGCAGTCAATAAATTAAAAATAAAAGTGTAATGTACTGTCAAAAAATAACCTAAAAATAATAGCACCCTCATTTCTTTAGAATCAAGTATTTACATGCTACCATCCTGTGGACCAACCCACTTGTCTCCTCGCCATCCTGCGCTGTAGTTTTATGTAGTTTTGTTTGCTGCTCAACAGTCCTGGACGTTTGCTGCTGGATGTTTATTTTATGATGCACCAATTGCTTTCAGGCGGTGAGACGTCTGGACTGCAGGCAGACCAGTTCAGCACCCGCACACTTCTGCAAAGCCATGCCGTCATGATGGCTGGAGTATGCGGTTTAGCATTGTCTTGCTGAAATATGCAAGGCCTCCCGAGGAAAAAAAAAAAGTTTTGCTGAATGGGAGGGCCCTCTCTTCTTTAGTTTTCAGGACATGGTGTCCATGGTTTCCAAAATGGATTTAAATTTTGTTTCACAGAACAGTTTTTCATTTTGCATCAGATCATTTTTGATGAGCTTTGGTCCAGAGGAGACGGTGACATTTCTGGATCATGTTCTCATAATGGTTTTTTTATTTGCACTTGTGTCCATGTGGCTCTGTCCTGAAACACTCCTTTGATACTGTTTCCAATTAACAATTAGATGTTAAATGAGCCTCTACTTGCTTTTGATTTGCGTCAATTGCTTTTCCAACCTTTTTGAGATCTGTTGCTGCCAAAAGGAGCAGCATCCCACTGTTTGGAACAAGCGTGTACTTGTTACATTATTTTGGTTGCTGTCTTCAAATTCAAATACTTTGTTGCCATAAATGGACACTCCATATCTGCTGGTTTGAGCAGTTACAATGTTGATGTGCACCGTGTTTCTTCTCTTATGTCATCTCTCTTGTTACTGCACAACAATCACAACACATTTTTGGCTTGTGGTCTTCATCAGGAACTTACCATAACCCTTTTCAGAGTTTTTTGAAAGCCGCAAGCCAGAACATGTGAGTCAAACTTAAAAAGAAAAAAACAACAACTCTTTTCTCTGTTGTGGTCCATCGCGTTCTGCAAAAAACAAGCAATGGCTTGCTTGTTTAACCCTCTAAAGCACATCTGAGCCCGTGTGAGCGTGCAAAGACAGTGATAAACTTAGAACTTTAAAATTTGACTGTCCGTTTAATTCAGTCCTGACATGAAAAAGTGGAATCGCTGTGGTTGAGCAGCTGGTTTATGTAAAAAAAAAAAAGTCATAATTTAACAAATGTTTGAAAAGATTTTACAACAAAAAGTTGCTAATTTTTGTCAAAGCCGTGATTTGTTTTATAAAATTAACTTTTTTTATAACAAACATTTGTGATTTTAGGGCAAAAAGTTGAAAATTTGCAAATTTGCCGCAAGTGGTGACCTGTACCACTGTCAAAATGTTGTTATCATAAGTTAAGTTAAAAAGTCTTATGTTTAAAAAAAAAAGCAAATGTTGTAATGTTTGCTTTTTCCCCTTTTTATTTAACTGAAAAAGTCAACTTTTTTTTGTATTTGTGATATTACACGATATAAAATGTCTCAATTTTATTATAAAGGTTCTGTTTTTTGTTTAATTTGAAATTTTATGACAAAAATTGACTTTTTTTATGGAAAAAGAGGTGCCATTGCGAAACTCACCATTTTACAACTGGATTTTTTTTTTTTTTTTTAACAAAATTAATAAAAGAAATGCAATGATAAAAAGATTTTGAGAAATTTAAGATTGGCCCCTGGGACCCTTAATGGTAACCATGGTGATGATGGTGACGATGTCATACTGATTTTTTTTATTTTTTTAAAGGTCTATTTAAGTCAATGTGAATGCTAAACAAATGTGAGCACTGCATTACGTCTGTACTTCTGATTCCTTCATGTTCAGTCTGTAAAGCTTAAAGTCAGATGTCAGATTTCTGTTAACCACTTACGACTTGCGTTCACAACCTTCTGGGCTGTCCTAGCCCGTATTAAATGAAGCCTTGTAAATATTGAATGAGATTTGGGTCTGCTGAGTAGCCCACATCATTGTTTATGTTCTTTGCTTACTGCTCATGTCCCTGAGGAGAAATCCAGCCACCGATTTTTATCGTCTGTGATGTTACTCAGCCCTTCCTGTTGTTAATAAATGAGCGGCCGTCTAGAAGGTCGATTTGAAACAATGAATGTCCAAACGCAATGCAATTGGTCAATGAGTTTAAGTATGTACAGGGTTTTTTTTTATATGAAACTTTTAAACTTTGCTTTGATAAACCATTGCTTTTGACTGTTGAAAGTGGAGCAAAACATTTTTTTAAAAGTCAATAAGATCTGAATAAGCTTTATCTAAATGGTTTCTTATCCTTTTTTTGATAAATATTTCTGGCCAAGTAGCCACTTTGTGTTCATTATTAACTTGCTGTAATGATTTTTAGCCAAGTGAGCAGAATATTTGATGAAAAGCAGTGCTGGTCTTGATCCCCTGAATTTGCTTCTCGTGCCTGGGCTTCTTCGGTTTTCAGCAACTTGTCCTGAGTTTAAATTTATGAAGACTTATATTTTTAGTCTCGACTGTGTTTTGTGAAAATGATAATACGATAAAATATGTGTCAAACTCAAGGCCCACGGGCCAAACCCAGCCTGCCTCTTCATCATCTGACAGTCATGAACTCATAATTGGAACATTTCTGAGGAAATTTTTGTTGGATTCAGTACTGACATCAAAAAGTGGAATAACTGAAAGGGAGAGCAGCTGGTTTATGTCAAAAAGCCCAGATTTTAAAACAAAAAGTTGCTTTTTTTTTTTTTTTTTCTTTCAAAAATTGATTTTTTTTTTGTAAAAGTAATTTTTTGATGACAAAGGTTTGTGATTTGGGGACAAAATTGTGAAATTATACAAAATTTGCAATTTTAGACTGTTAAAATTTTATGTTAAAATGCTGTAACAAGTTGATATTTTCCAGTTAAAGATGTTCGATGGTCGATCTTTCAGAATTTCCAGAGTCCCACGGAACCTGACCCATTTGGATTCAGTATCTCCCACCTCCCTCGGAATGCACTCGGCACTGTCAGAGGTGTGATTTGAAGATCTTTCTGACAGGTTCCTCTGACAGACGTTCCCACCTGGTAGACCCTCACTAGACGTTTGGGTCTACCAGGTCTGCCCAGCATCCATCTGGCAGACCTGGTAGACCCAAACGTACCACCACCAGGTAGTGATCAGTAGACAGTTCACCTCCTCCCGAGTGTGCAGAACCTAAGGCTACAGATTTGATGACATGACTATAAAGTTGATCATGGAACTGTGGCCAAAACTGTCCTGGTGGCACGTGCACTTATGGACACTCTTATGTCCAAACATGGTTTTTGTTATGGACGAACCGTTACTAACACAGAAGTCCAACAACACAACACTGCTCAGGTTCAGATCATAGAGGTCGTTCCTCGCAATCACGCCCCTCCAGGTGCCACTCTCATTACCCACGTAAGCGTTGAACTCCCCAAGCAGAATAAAGGAATGCCCTCAAATCCCCCGATTGTTGTTTCTTCAAAAAAGATTTAAAACAAAATTTTGACTTTTTTTTTTTAATTTATTTTTATAAATAAGAAGTCAACTTAAACTTCTTATTTATCACTAAAAAGTGATTTTACCAGAAATTAATAATGATTTTAGTAGAAGTCTATTTTACAAAGGTTGCCATTTTTCAAAATTTGAGATTTTATGCCAAAAATAGATTTTTCTTAGAAACAAAGATATATTGTGAATTTCAGCATTTTATGACAAAATTAGCTGTTTTAAGGAAAAAAGATTTGCAGTTACACAAGAAAAAGTTGTGATTTTTCTATAAAAGCTTAAATTTTGTGCTAATAGTTGTAAATTATGTTAAATTTGAGGTTTAAAACAATAATTTACTTTTTTTTATAATTTAAAAAAGAGCCCAGTCACCAGTGAGAAATCTGACAAGATAGCTGGTTGAGAAAATAAAGAAAATGTGATATTGTGGGAAATTCATCTCTTTTTTCTTTTACATTTGTGATTATACAAGAAAAAAAAGTGGGATTTTTGTGTAAAAACGTCAAAATGATAAAGTCATTAATTTTGTGAAATCTGAGATAATATGATAAAAATTCCCTTTTTTTCTCTCAAGAAATCTGACAACACAGATGATTGAGAAAGAATACCTAGCACATGGTTACTGTAACCATGGTGATGATGTGGCCCAGGATAAAATAGACTTTCTCACCTCTGCTGTAAACAAAGGAGGCCTTCTGATTATGACTAATTCCATGCAGGGTCCTTGTATCGTGTATTTTACTTCATGTCCATTGCTTAATGAATTGCTTACTGAAATGGAGGCCATCACATTTCTTTGATCTGTCTTTTTTTTTTTTTAAATGTGTGTGTACAAATACATATATACATACATACATATAAGAGGCAGTGTGATAACACAATGTCCTAATATAAAAACTGTTGTACTATCTAAACAGCAGGAGTCCATGTGCAGCAGCACTTTTCACTACTTTTTGCAGCTGGGCCCGAACGTGTGCTAGTTTTGACGCCCCCCTCCTCCCGTTCAGAGGGGCGGGGTCGATGTGGAGCTACATCAACACGAGCAGCCAGTTGCAGATGTAACCGCACGCTCGTACTTTATCTTATTTCTGTCTAGTTCTGAGCTTCGCTGTTACTAATAAGCGACACATTGTGTTTCCTTTTTTTTTTCTTTTACACAACTTTTCGCTGGAGATACTCGAACGCAAAGGATTTCAGTTTGTGAGTTGATGAAGGAAAAAGAAAAGAAAGCGCGGCTGTAAAACCACAGTCTCCGGTCAGTGCAGAACATATGAAGCTAAGTATTTCCCTCAAACCTCAGCTTTGTTTTAATTTGTTTTAGTTGTTGTCGTTGCTAGAATTTACCCAAAAACACACCACCGTTCACATATAGTAAAGTGATGTTTTGTTTCGTTTTTTCAGAGTCGTGACTTTTAGAGGAGAGTTTAGTAAGATGTATTTGAATAATGTTGCTTTTTGTCGCGTGTGATACAACTAAAGTTTATTCTGCCCTGATATAGGCCTACTGTGTCCCTTTTTTCAGATTGGTGTCTTTCGTATTCCATGAGTGCTGAAGTAATGTAAAGTAGTGATGAGGATGTGACATTTCCTGGAGTATAAACAGTACTACATTCTGCCACATTTCATGCTGGCTATTAATATGTGCTCAGCAATAAGAACTGCACGCTAATTTTCACTGGAAATTGTGCCTCTTGTATGAATATTTCAACATTACTTCCGAATTAAAAATAGGCTTCTTCCTGACTTGCATTATGCATCATTACATGCTGTGATCTGATTGGCTCCCTGTGTGGCAACAGCCTCAGCATCCACCCAGCAACTCCTTATTCCTCATGCTGTGGTGATTCTCCTCTGAGGGCCTTTTCTGCAGCATTCAGCGTGGTAACCATAGCAACTGCAGCCTAACCCTTGGCGTGCTTGTTACAGTTACTACAGGCTTGACCTGAATTTTCTCTCTGCATCCCAGGCAGGCACTCGCAGTTTGGACAACTGACCTGCTTCTCACATTGATTAGTTGTCAAGCAGCTGTGATGGTTAAAGCACATGTGCTGCATTCTCACCAGCTCATGATTGATTTAGACTTGTTATAGGAGCTTGTTCGTTTTTAAGGTTGGAAGGGTTTTTTGTCTTTTTTTCTTGAATTGCATTTGCAAGGGTAAAGTGGTCAAACATGGCTAGTGACCAGTAAGAACTCCATGTCCTTCATTTATTTTTTTTATATATGCAGAATGTAACTTTTTAGATTGTCTTCTATTAGCTTCAGTTAACTTCTGTATTTGAATTATCACTGACATCTTGGCCTGTTGATGTGCAGTATTGCTGCATAAAATATACCTTCTGCTAGCTGCACCGTTTGTTGTTGTTTTTAATATCATTTGGAGAATGTTTTTCTGATATCAGCCTAATTTCTTTTCTGTTGACCTTGTTATTTCATGACTTGTAAATGTGCTGCAGCTCTCATCCCAGCCAGCTTCCTTGTTCATCCTTCTTAATCTCTGGAATACTTCCATATAGTTGTAATACATTTGGTTTTGTCTTGACATGGACCAGTAGTTTAAGTACTGATGTGTTATGTCAGGGGGCAACATCATCACCATGGTTACTGTTAAGGGGCCAGTCACCATGGTGAAGTATAAATTGGGATTATACTTGAAAAAAATTGTAATTTTAGTGCAAAAGCATCAATCTCAAATTTCACAAAATTCACAACTTTTATCATAAAATTGTGGCTTTTGTAATAAATCTTAAAAAAAAAAGAAAAACAAAACAAAAAACGAATTAATGTCAGTTTTTTAAAATAAATTTAATTTTTTACATAAAATCTCAGATTTCAGAAAAATTGCAATCTTTATAAAATTGAGACTTTTGTACTAAAATCACGTTTTTTGTTCTTATAAAGTCACAAATAAAAAAAGTTGACTTAAAAAACATTTTTTTTAAATCTAAGACTTCTATTTTTTCAACAATCAAATCTTTTTTTATTGTACAATCACAAATGCCACAAAATTGTACATTTTTATCTTGAAATTACGTTTTATTTTATTTATTTCTTGGGGGGGGGTTGACATAAAATTACAGCAGTCATAAAATTGTACACTTTTCAATAATTTCTTTTTTTTTTTTCTTTAAAATAACAAAAAAAAGTCATTTTGACAAAAATCATGACTCTTGACCAAAGTGAGCCACTTTTTCTTGTAAAATCTTTAGTAAAAGTTTGCTAAATCAGGACTTTTTGACATCAACCAGCTGCTCTCCACCTCAGTTATTCCACCTTTTGACGTCACTTTTGAATCAAACGGAAGTTTCCTCAGAAACGTTGTGGTCATAGGTTTCTGATTGTCTCTGCATTCAGTCGTGGGGCCACTTAAGATGAAGTGGCGGCCTGGATTTGGCCTGCGGGCCTTGTGTTTGACACGTGTGTTATGGATTCAAAGTCTGCTGACAGAAACTGAAGCAGCTCATGGAGCTGTCGCTGCGCTACCCACGACTCAGCTGTAAGCGCCCTGAGGTGTCGGCTTGTTGCCGGAGCCAGACAGTGTAGGAGTGCATATTTCTGTCCTTTCTCCAAGGAACCGCTCATCTCTCTCTCTCTCTTTCTTTCTCTCTCGCTCTCTGTCCTTCTCTTCACCGCTCGGTGCAGCTCAGTCAGCCTTTGTCAATTCTAGTCAAATGTATTTTTAAAGCACATTAAAAAATGACCGAAGTGCTTCGCTGGCAAATATCAAACAACAGTCAAATTTATACCCGTGAACAAAATAATTTAACAGACGTCAGAAGAGATGAGTCTTCAGCACAGACTTGAATGTAGCAGTAGTTTGAAAAAAGCTCAGTCACCTCTGTTTTTAAGTCCACATCTGGGAACATCAAGAATCATCTGGCTGGAGGACCTCAGCGCTCTGACAGGAGCATATTATTAAGATCAAACAAATCAGTAAAATCTTAAAATCTGTCCTAAAACCGATGGGAAGTGGAGTGATCCCACTACTGGGATGATGTGCTCAAGTTTTCTGGTCCCAGTTAAGAGCCAGGCCATGGAAGTATGCACCGCCTGCAGCCGATGAAGAGATGACTGGTCTACACCAATAAATAAAGAATTGCAATAAGCAGCTTCTAGGAGATTGACGAGTAAATGACTCCGGGGGCCAAGAGAGGCGGCACACTTCCTTTGTTGCTCAGCAGAACCAAACATGGTTTCTGTTTTCCTTTCATTTAAATGTAGAAAGTTAATGTAGCTTGCTGCTGCTGTCACTGTGATGCCTCTTATCCTGCAGATCCAAGAGTGCCTCAGTTCGTCAGAGCACCTGCTAAGAGAGCTCGTCATTGATTTGTGGTGTAGCTGTTTTGATTACAGAATTAGAAGTGAAGACATAATCCACTTCCAGCTGTTCAGATGTGAAGAACGTGGTCATTTTGGTTAAACTTTTATCTTTCAAATTACTTCTTTTTGTAGTAGTTTTATACTGTAGTCCTAATTGGAGTTACGTGTTAAATCAAGGGTCTCAAACTCTTATCCTGGGCCACATCATCACCATGGTTACAGTTAAAGGGCCGGTTATTCTTTATTTTCTCAACCATCTGTGTTGTCAGATTTCCTTGCCAAAAGAAAAAGTGAATTTTTGTCATGAAATCTCAAGTTTCACAAAATCTATGATTTTTATCATATTGAGGCTTTTGTACTAAAATCACACACTTTTCAAGTATATTCTCAAATTTAAATAAGCAAACCTGAGTCTTTGTTTTTGCAAAAAACAAATTTTGGAGAATCACACTTTTTTATATATAAAAAAGTGATTTTTTTTTTTTTAATCATAAAATATCAAATTCTAATCCTTTAATATAAATTTAATTTGTGCTAAAGCCACAATTGTCTTCTTGTAAAATCACAAACAAAAACAGTTTCTTCTGTAATTTCAACTTTTTGTCCTAAAATCCTAAAATCTTTTTTTTTTTGTCACAAATATGAGAAGTTTTGACAAAAATTGACAATTTTTTTTTTTTTTTTTTTCCTTTTTATGCTGTTTGATCTCTTAGAAAAACAAAACCAGATCGG
>JBAMYA010046567.1:0-10941 GCA_037176975.1 Arrhamphus sclerolepis | reverse complement strand
GAACGTCACTCACTCACTCATCTGGACACTGTGGTCTCATGAGGAAACGCAGCTTTTGATATAAAGTTTTTCTTGTTACCGAATACAAATATTTTTTAAAGTATTTGTTCGAAATAAGTACTCGTAAAACACACCTTATTTGTGCCTTTCCATTTACCGGATTCAGGTTAGGCTTCACCCCTAATATATATGTATATATATACATATTACTAAGTTTGACGTAGAAATCATCCTAACAGTATGCCCGTGTATCATCGCCAAAGAACAGCTTTAACCAGCCCAGAATTCAGGGTTTGATTCTTCTTGTTTGTACAGTTTAGTTTAAGACATGTTGAGCTAGCTAGCTATATGTGACAGAGATTTGCACACACACAGTGGAGTAAGTAGTTAGTAAGTGACTGAGGCTGTGTGAGTCAAATGCAGTGATTTATTTTAGTGTGCCAGAGAAGAAACATTTACATCCAAGCCCTACTCTGGACACCTGGCATTATCAGGATGTGCACATACGTGATTCATTTGCAGTCTGGACACAGAGCGGTGAGAGTCTCCTCTCTGACTGCAGCTGGGAGTGATGCGGAGGCTGCTGGGAGACTGGCCACCCCAGAGTGCTTTGGGAAAGGGAGGGGCTCATGGCAGCACCTGCTGCCAGGAGGACAGTAAGTGGCGAATGATATGTGCTTTCACGTCAGAGTCTCCAAAACACCAGAAAAAGATGCTAGATTTGTCGCTCATTGCTGAAGCTGAAGGTGGTCTTCCTTCATCCAGACAGATAGGTCAGACAGACAAGCTGAAATACGTACAGAAATTGTTGGGTCATGTGGTGTGAGGACAGGCAGAGTTGTGAATATGAGAAGCTGTGTGATTAAATAACATGGAGAGGTGACGTACGTGGCAAAGAGAAGGGGTCCAAGCACCGAGCCTTGAGGCACTCCTGTGGTTTATGGCTACATAACTTATGGCTACTTAAATGCACTAAATAAACTAAATGGTTATATAATTATATTTCTGTGTGGACTCTCCTCTTTTTGTTGCTCACTAGAACCAAGTTGGTAACATCAATAACAGTGAATAAACCTTCCTTTGAAATTCATATATTTTTCAAGAACTATTTTGGGCTTCTTGCTACATACCAAAGACCAAGCCCACTAGTTTAAGTGGGTAAATGGTTGTTTGTCTATGTAAGGTAGTTGCTTTTACAGACTATCGATATGCTGTGCAAAGTCAGATAGGATTGGCTCCAGCTCCACTACAACCCTGATGAGGAGAAGCAGTACAGAAGATGGGAGGACGGAGTGTTGTTGGTCTCTGTGTGCCTCTCTCCTCTCTCTGCTGAGCTAGCTTCATATCATCTTCCTGTCACAACAGTAAACCAGTAAACTTTAAATCTGTACAGTGAGTTTTACTTGTGGCATAAACAAACTAAATATTCCTGATAAAAGATGAATGTAGCAGAAAGATGAAACAATTCCAAATTAATTGTATTTCAGATCAGAATTTTCACACATTTAAATTTTTCTTCTTTCGGTGCCGACAAACTTTGATGATGATGCTGCATCCTGCATCTTCATTTTTTTTAAAGATAAAAGGAGTGAATCCAGTTTTTACAGAACACCCTCCAAGCATAGCTTTTGTTATGCTCCCATTTCTGTGTTTTCATTATGACCTTGCCTTTGAGTATCCAATGTTCTCGTTTTCAGTTCTACTTTCCATTTTATTTTGGGATGGCGCTCTTGTTATGTATACTCTTGAGCTATTTGTTTCACACCAGGGGGTCCCATGCAAAACTACAATAACTGTATGAGTGCTGGCAAAGACTTGAAAGGTCACATTCCCTTTACCAAATGTATGAATTCATTCCTTCATATGACTCTCAGTCATGAAAATGGCTGTCTGATTTCTAGTCTCATTTTTAGCCACGAATGAAGACTCCTCAACAAATAAAAACATTGATCACTGGATCAACACAATCACAATAATATTATATATGTTAATACATTAGATATTGGTTTAACATTTCTTTATTATTTTCACAGATGTGACAACCAACCCCCAACCCACCACCACCATCTTCTTCTACCACTTCAAAAACACCAGACCAGCCAACATGTCAGCAGTTTGGTTCTGGCTGTAGAACCCTCAGCCTCAACCTGAAGTTATAGCCTACAAACCCTCTTCACCACACCTCTGGGAAGTCACTACGCCCAATTCACACATCGGTGAAAAGGTAAAAAGATGTGAGAGTTGCAAAAATTGAGATACTGAGTTATTAACTGACAGTGCTAACCATCGTGGTGGTCGGGGCTAGCTTACTTGGTCATTTTGATAGCATCCGTGTTGGTTAATGTTGTGTTTCCTTGTATTCTAAAAATAATTTTTTGCCGATATAACTCTAGTTGTGTGTGGCATGCATGTCACGACCGAATCTAAAAAGCTGCAAAAGTATAAGCCACAAAAATGTCTGGACAGTCACCGGCAGAGATGATCATGTCTCCGCATTTCCAGAATCCAGAAGTACGATGTTCTGCAGCCGTGTGCAACATCAATGCTAACGTCAGTCACCAACGTGCGACTGGTAACCAACAGTCCTACACACAGAAATGCAAGTCTCACCTGGAGCTGTGATATGCCTGTAGGACCAGTCCCTCCAGGATCTCGTGAAGGTTTTTGTGATTTTTGCGATTAAAAAAACTTTGATTTTGCGGCGACTTTTCACAGAAATTGCAGTGCAATTTGTGTAGTTTTATATGGGTATTTTTGTAACAAGAAAATTGCAACATTTCTTTTATTCAAGGCAAAAGAAAAGGATGTAATCTCCATTTTAACATAATTAGCTTGAAAATCTGTGACAAATCTGTAGACATAAAATGGTAAAATATAAAATCTGGAAGTAATAAAGTGGAGTTCCTTAGAACAGTGAAAAGAGGAGAACAAACTTCTTTTTGTATTTCTTTTCTGGGGGGGCGGGTCTTATGTCTCAAGGTCCTATTTTCCAAGGTTGGCAAGTCTGAAGCACGCATTCTTTTGATCTTTTGACTATTTGAAATTGTCTGTTATAACCATGTTAGTGTTTGTCCCGCTGTCGCATTTAAATACCAGCACATTCACATGCATTTAAAAAAAAGAAAAAAAAGAAATATTGTTTGCGTGACTGAAAAGATATGGCATTTACAGTTGGAGCAATGAACACAAAGTGCTAAAAGGAAAAACAAATAGTAACAGAAGTGATCAGCTCTTTACATTTAGAGCAGAAGAGCCTGCAGTGACAAAAAGAAGAAAAAAAAAACAAAAACAAGAGAGACATGGATGTATTGCACATAAGAAGCCAAAAGGCCTTTATGTTGGTTCATATAGTCTTGCGTGGAGATGACGAGCAGAGATCTCAGATTAACAGTTGGAGCATGACTGAACCAGCCAGAAGAAGCTGTAGCAGCATTAGTCAGACCTTCCAGTGCTGCTGCAGCAGATATCCTCACACATGCGCATTACGCATGACTACATTTATTTTTTGATATCAATATCACCCACAATTTAATCACAAATGTGTGAATATAATGTGCTCTAATTTGTTTGTGGAGGAGGTTCCTCACCTGTGCATCAATGTTTTACCTGGACACTATAAGAAAATACATATACTACAGCACTTTACTCTCTGTTTCTCTTTTCATGCTGTTAACATCAGTCTTCCAGTGCAACTCAAATTCCTGCCATCTCCAGAAATGAAGCTTTAAACTCAGGAATCTCAATACACATCACCAGTGGAGCACTTTGTGACAAGATGTGGGAACAATCACCTCAACAAGAAGAGAAATGATTGGCTCATTTGTGGTCCTGCTATAATCCTCAAAGATTATTGATATCCTGGGAGGAGGGGTGAAGGTGGTGGAGGACTGCAGACACCTGGCTGGTTGCCTGAACAACAGACTGGATAGGAAATGCATCAGTGGGGTTAACTGGCTGAGGAAGCTTTCTCTTTTTTTAGCATTTGGGGCAAACTGTTGCTAATCTTCTTTTAGTTTGTAAATTACTCTGCCTGTCCTAAAAAAGTCACTCCGTCTAAGCCACCTTTAGCTTTGATTACAGCAAACGTTCACCGTGATGACATCACTCTGATGAGCTTCTGTAATGTCACAACATTTATTTCCATCCAGAGTTGCATTATTTTTTTCTCCAAGATCTTTTATTGATCATGGAACAAAGTCTTCTCCAGAACATCCCAAAGATTCTCAGTAGGGTTCAGGTCTGGACTCCATAAATCCATGTGTGAAAATGATGTCCCATGGTCCTTGAACCAGTCTTTCACTATCTGAACCTGATCAGTGTCATCTTGGAATATGTCCATGTCATCAGCAAAGAAAACATCCATTAATGGAATAGTGTGCTGAACCCAGACCTGAACCTAGACCTGAACCTAAACCTGACCAACCCCAGATCATAGACTGCCCCCACAGGCTTATACGGTAGATGCTAGGCATGATGGGAGCATTAGTTCATCCTCTGATGCTCCATCACTCTGGACCAGGGTAGATCTGGACTCATCAGACCACATGACCTTCTTCCACTGCTCCAGAGTCCAGTTTTTATGCTCCTGAGCAAACTGAAGTCTTTTTCTCCAGTTATCTTCACTGGTCAGTGGTTTTCTTAAAGCTACACAGCCGTTTAATCCCAAACCCTTGAGTTCCCTTCACGTCTAATCAAACACAGCTCTGAGTTCTACTGTTGTTGTTATGTTTTTTTTTTTTCTTTTAATTTGATTTCACCAAACGTTTAAATGATCTCTGATCACAATCATTCAAAAACAATTTTGCTGGAAGATGACGGTTGTCCCCCATCCTTTCAGTCTTTAATAATGTGTTGGACAGTTCTGAACCCAGTTTTAGTAGTTTCAGAAATCTCCTCAGATGTTTTCTTGGCTTGATGCCAATAATCTGACCCTTCTGAAGCAGTTTAACATCTTTTCCACGACTACAGGAGGATTCTGAGAAGCTGCTCACTGCATCAGTTAGAGCTAAATAACTTAATAATCATCCATGCAGTAATTATCTAGAAGGAGGCTCTTAACTATTTGCTTCTTTAAATCCAGGTGGTATTTTTATTTATTTCGTTTTTTGTTTTTTGTTTTTTTTGGAAGGGCATGTATGCTTCCAAACGTCACTCCAAAACTCTTCTCATTAAGTGGACTTCAGGTGTGCAAACCTCTAATTCAGATAAGCTTTTGTTGAAGAAATTATAAATACTATGTCTTTGCTTACATTTCCCTCTGGTACTGTCAGTAAAGACAGGAGGAATTATTTTTACGTTATCGCATTAAGCACATTGTGTTTGTCTGTTATTGTAAGTTAGATGAAGTTCAAATTAACTTTTTATGGCAAATTTATGCAGAACACAAGCTTATTGCAAAGGGTCCAAACATGAAAATTTAACAATATATTTCCTTTTTTTACATTTATATTGTAAAACTTCACCTTTTTATATTCCGCACAAAATGTTGATTTTATACACTGTATTACTGTTAAAAAAAGTTTGAGGGAAAGTTTTACTTGGCAGAATAAACTGTTAATATGTGCTACAAACCCTTTTAATGCAGAAGACATCCTTTCTGCTTGCAGTGTGCAGATGGTCCGCTCAATAAATGACACGAAAACTGGTGTTTATTAACTTCCTATGAAGTGAGTGGGGTTAATTAACTAAAGGATGATTAAAAAAAAACAAACAATGTAATTCATTAAGTTGCAGTGCAATTATAAGTGCTCATAAATATCATAAAACTCTCACCTTCATAAATTCAATTTGATTATTTAATTCTTGTCATTAGCTTGAATCTGCTTTGCTCACCCCACCTGAGGGGACATGTCCTCGGTTTAGATGAGGCTGCAGAGCTAAACGTGGGTCTGCGCTCAGGAAATAAACAGTTGCAGGCTGCAGCTTTCATTAGCTCGGGTTAAAACTACTCATTGTGCTCTCTGGAGAAGTTGCTTTCTGCTTCTGCTTCAGAGTTCTGTCTTTGTCAGTGTAAAAGAAGTAAATCAGAATCTCCAGCAGTTCAGGCAAGTGAATATAAAAGACATAAATATGTAAAATACATCCAGACATAAATGAATCAAACAGGAAACAAGATAAGATATGTATATGTGTATATATTGGGTTTGTATGCATGTATGTGTATATGAATAATTATAAGCATGTGTGTTTGTGTATATGTGTACATGTTTAGATATGTGTGTGTATATACGTGTGTGTATATGTACATGTGTGTATATATATGTATGTGTGTGTATGTTTATATACATATATGTTAGTCTGAACAGTTTGTATTATATTCTGTATATTTGTATATTAAGTTGGATACAAGAAGTATTCTAGTGCTTAATTTACTTTTGTTGCTTATTTTGTGAAGGTCATATCTTCTTGGCCTCTTAATTTATTTTTGCTTTATTTATTATTGCATTTATCTTTACCCTTTTATTTTTACTTTTGTATTTTTGAATTTTTATTTTTTTTATGTACATACTTTCAGGACCCAGGAAGAAAAGCTGCAGCTTAACTGTAGCTAATGGGAACTAAACTAAAAACTAAACTAAAGATAAGATAAAAAGGTAATTAAAAAGGCACATTATACATTTCTGTATAAAAATCTACAGTATATAGGAAAGAAAAGAAATTGCTAAACAATGTAAGGGTCATAAATGAGAAGACTAAATATAAATATAAAACAAAATAAACTTAATCTGCAGAAGGATGGCAAAAAAACAGTTAAATAAGATGGATGAAAGAAGAAATGAGAATGAGAGAGAAAAAGACACCCGACTACAGAAACATGAACTTGTTCGAGTGACTGAAGTGGGATTTAAAGTGATTCCAGGATTATTAAGTAGACGTTCGGCATCTGGATAAAAGCTGTTTTGAAGTCTATTCGTACGAGCTGGTATGGATCAGTGGCATCTGCTGGGGTTGGGAAGAGTCTCGCAGGACAGTCTTTTGCTCTAAAGAGACACCTCGTACTGATAATGTCCTGCATGGAGGCCAGAGAGCATCATGAGGTACCACGCAGACATGCAGACCACCAGCACGCTCTGGATGGAGCCCCTGCTGGAGGACAGCGGAAGCTTCTGAGGTACTGCTGTGTCTTCTTCATCAGGACAGTGGTGTCAGTTTTCCAAGACTGGTTGTCGTCCAGATGTAGACCCAGACGCCTGAAGCTGGAGGTCCTCTCCACACAATCACCGTCCACAAAGATTTCTTTCTATTATTTTTATTTTATTTTTTGCATTAAGGACCAAGCTGTTGTCTCTGCACCTCCTCCCTGTCTGCCGTCCAACAGGTGTGACATGGACCCGTCCAGCTGATTAAAGACCAGACGTGCCACTCTGTTCTGGATCTTCTGTAGGGCTCTCATCACGCATGCTGGAAGTCAGCTATGGGTTCACTGCAGTAATTGAGGCATAATCATGGTGTTACTGGGATAATCATGGTGTTACTGGGTGGGCGGGGGTGCAGTCATGTGTGCAGTAGTGGACTCAGCACACAACCCTGAGGGGAGCCAGCGTTAAGGCTGAGTGCTGAGTAAAGACGGGGTTCAGGATTCAACCTGGACAGCGAACAGTGTTGACTGAATATGAAGTCTCTGTCTGTTGTAGATCAGAAGGAAATTCAGTATCTCCCCCACATGAGCGAACGCAGCCATCTGCTCCGTCTGAAGCTCCACGTTTTTCCTGCCCTGGGTACAGCTCTGACCAAAGGCAAATATGACGTCCATTACCAACTCAAATGAGGGTTACAGGCCTCGCTGTGATGGAGAATGCCTTCTGGAGCCCAGCTGAACAATAATCTGTGTGGCAGATGCACTGGAGACGCACACAAGTCATAAAAAACAAGATATCTGCCACAGGCCTTGTACTGAATCACTGCAATAAATGAGGAATTTATTTATAAATGAGAATTTGCTTGCTAGTGCAATCTGTGCTGGTGAACTCGAATGAGATAAAGAAGCAGAGTCCAATACTTCCCTCAATGTGCCCTTGGAGCGTTATTACTTTGTGACTTAGCTGATGATGTCTCATTCAGAGTGACTTGCAATGAATGAACATATTTTTTTGTGTGTGTGGAATATCTCACTGAAGGACACTGACAGGCACAAAAATTAATTTGTAGTTTGTTGAAATGGCTTTGAATGACCTCCTAACTGAATGACAATATCTATAATAATGTCTGTGACTCCATAAGCAGTCAACATGACTGCTTCAAACTATTCATAGTGTTTCAAGAGAAAAGAATTTGTTTGCCCTGCTTAAACTTAGTTCTGCTTTTGAACTACAAAAGATGATAGTCGCGTGAAAGAAGTGCATGCTTACAAACGAACAGCGAGCCGTGAGATATCACTCTGTCATCACTTAATTAAACAGCTCAGCCACAAACAGAATTTTGTGGAAAAACTGTGGGCACCCTATTTAGATAAATGAAGGAAGCAGCAGCCAATGACATGCTGAGATAATCTCACTGGCAGCGATTTTAGAGAAGCAACTGTTCCTGCTTATTAGTTTGGAAAAGTATTTCTAAATATTCTACGGTGAGAAGAATAAAAAAGAAATAATAATCAAGTAGGGATAAGCGAGTACAGCATTATCTGTTTCTCTATCTGTAGATGTACCCAGACTGGGCGGGGCCTGACCTGGAAGTGGGAGGGGTTTAACCAGGAAGTGGGTCTGGTTGTATTTCCACACCAGGTGTGTGTGTGTAGCTTAATTTGTAATATTTACTACCACTACTACCTTTGCTTTTACATAAATTACAGCAAGAAAGTGTCAGACAATCAATGCGTGAAGTCAAAAAAACAGTTTATACCTGACGGTTAAAAAAGGGAAGAAAATCCCCGACAGGTAGCGCACGCCCTGCTCAGGTCACCAGTCAGTCGCAGACTGAAGGGAAAATTATATTTGTAGAAGTACGTAACTCCCTCTGTCAGTAAACATTTTACTTTTACTTTCTAGAGTCGTCAGTCTGTATTGCAGTAAACCAGTAAAGCACCTTCTCAGTAAAGACACTGGATGTTTTTATCATTGTGTTGTGTAGAAGATTTTACATTATACAACATTCATCATCTCAGGAGATGATGAAACTACTAAAACTGGGTTAAAAACCGTCCAACGCATTATTAAAAACTGGGAGGATAGTGGGCAACCATCATCTTCCAGGAGAATTGTGGTCCTGAGCAGCATGTGTGAATACAAGAATTAATATTCATGCTCATGTTACTTGTTTTACATGATTTATTGGTCACCGTGTACCTGATAAAAGATGACAGGCGGCTGGATCGCTGCCATTTCAAGGTCCCACAGGTATTCTGTGTTCTTTTCTGGATGCAACATTTACCAAACTGAGAGAAAGTCGATGGTGTCCAAGTCATCATCATGCTGATTCAAGAGCTGGTGATCACACATTGTCTAAAAACTAAAACCATTTACTTTCACGTGGACCTAAAAGAACAGGTTCTGACGTTTACAGACGACTGTCACTGACAGATTGAGGTAAACAAATCTTTCACAAGCTGCACTTCAAAACAGATTCCCTCAGTCAGAATAACACATACTGTAGATGTTTTATCCACTAACGGTTAAAAGAGTGCTGTAATTACACACCTGCAGTTTGGGCGCATTTTTATTCATCATAAGGAGACAACTGTAATAAATCCTGTCAAGCTCTCCTTGAAGCAATAAATAAATAAATAAACAAAAATTACTTATGCACAGAACACAGTGTAAGTGTTCACACACAAAGAAAACATATTTGTATCCAAAGACTGCAGTAGTTGTGAATGAGTAAATGCATAGCTGGATGGAGACAGATGCTCTCAGGGACTCCAAACAACACTTTAATTGTACAATCAATCTTTAATGCCACCTGTTTGAGAAATAACTCTGTGATGAATCAAAGCTTTGAAATGCAGCAGAAGGAAAGAAGTGGGGGAAACCGATGAGACGGAAGGATGGAAGGAGGTACTGAAAAGCCTGGCCGAAGATAAAGAAAGATGGCAAAGACGAAAATATGGTTTTGAAAAAGAAAAAGAAGAAAACATCATTAATGTCCTGCTATGAGGATTATGAAGTTGACCTTCCTAGACGCTGTGCACGTTGCCATGGGGACGGAGAGGTAAATCCACCAGCAGAGAATGCCAACCGTTTCCTTCTCCATCTCTGACGTCTCTGAGCAGCCAAAAGACTTTAGGTGGCAGCTTCCAGTCAGAGCAAGTCATGAACCTGAAGGCTGAGTTAGAGCAGACCAACGTGTCAAGGATCCCACCGCCAGGTCCTCCATGACGTGAGCGGCAAGACTCCAAAGGGAGCTATGCCAGTCCTGGTGTCCTGCACCTGGGTGGACCAGAGAGCAGCCGGTCCTGCTGAAGGTCGTCCCAGTCATCCTTCGCTGTTGGGAGTTGGGAAAGTTTAAAATTTGATAGTTTTTATTTGCATTTAGTTTCTCAGTTTGTTTGATTGTTTCAGTTTAGTTTTAATTAATTTAACTTCTTATTTTGAAAACTCGTTTTATCAAAAATACCATGCAGTACAAAATCCTTTATTCTTTCCTTTGAGTATTTAGAAAAGTGTCAGAAGTAGCCAGAATGAGGGACTGGAACAGGAATGAAAATCTTACCTGCAACTGTATTTTATTTCAGTTCATTTTGTATTGTCAATTGTAACTTTTCAGTTTCAGTTAACAGAGTTGTTCTTCCATTGTTAGTTTCAGTTTTAGACTTAGTTTTCATTAATAACTTTGCTCTAAACACTTCCACCGTATAAGATGCTGGGTCAGAAACGACCATGCTTCTAACTCCAAGGCAGCCCAGAGACTCTTCCCTGATGCAACATGAAAACCCCCCACCCCCCATGACTCCAGTCTCCATTGTCATCTCCTCTAAAGGAAAGCCTTGTGGAGCGCAGTAACATAGTG
>JBAMYA010046566.1:0-10941 GCA_037176975.1 Arrhamphus sclerolepis | reverse complement strand
TCCAAACACTGAGCAGTGCATGATATGAGAGCACTAACCGTGTTTGCCATATTCTTCCTCGCAGTAGTTGCCCCCCCCGCTCCCCACAACAGTCAGGGGTTTACCTGCCTTTGCAATGCGCAGTGCTAAACTTGTCAATGTTTGTACACCTTACTTCCTGTCCAAAAGCTCACGCAGCTTGGTCTGTAAACTTGGGTGTTTCTGTTCAGTAAAACTCCATAATTTTCGTGGTTTCATGCTGTCAGCAACCTGTACTACTTTAAAGATCACACACTGTGACTCAGGTGCATCTTCAGAATCAATCCATGAAAATCCAAATTTGAAATAAACATTTTACTTTCTTACTTTTTTACCTTCAGATTTTCTTATCCTCTGTCACTTTCACGTACTGCCAATCGATCCATTTTCCTACACATTCATAAGCTTGTTTATTTTGTAGTCTATTTTACCCACCCAACCACCCCCCCCCAAAAAAAATCTACTCTGACATCCTGTCTCACACTTTGAAAACCACTGCCTTGAATTATTTATGATCAAATCTGTCTGTACATCCTCATTTCAGATGTACAACCAAAATGAAATTTGAATCGAGTACTGCTGGAGCTCAGCACCAAAGGCATCCCAAATGAGCTGTCACCCAGCTAATTTGGGCTACTAATTGGGGATTTATTTATTTCACGGTTCTTGGGTATCCTGTATTTGACCGTGGCCTTTGAATCCTTGGACTTTCTCAGAGGTGGGTCCCCACAAAGTTGGTGCTTGGCTGGGGGAGCTCGGGAAAAACAGTTAACAAGCTAAAGGACTTTCACTGGTTAGAACAGGTAGCAGCCTTCGGTCATGGACGATGGTAGCTGCTACCTGCCATTTCAGTCCCTTCAGTTAACAGCACAACAAGCCACATTGATTAAAATAAGAGTGACTCGATTTTCTTCAGACTAACAAGTGGTAAGACCAGAAGCCTTGATTTGTAAATCTTGATTTTTAAATATTAACTGGAGAGACTTCATTTTCCTGAACTTTTATTTGATATCTTGGAATCTTTCGGCTCAGTTCCCATATTTCCGTGCTTTCTTATGCCTTTTGTGTTTGTCTGTAAACGCCAATAATAGAAACAAAACATGTTTTGAGGTACTATTGCAGAAGTGTGCTCACCCATGTAGAACCTCGTGCAAGTTTCATTTTCACCGATGACGCCGGTTCGACCTTTGTGCTAATTACTTTTGTGATGATAAAGAGAATAGGGCGCTGGGAAAGACAAGGGAAGTATCTCTTTCCGACCCTGCAAACACACATAAGCACACATGCTTCCTTCATGCTGATCACAGCTTTCACAATTACACAAACTGTGATAACACCATTTATGCAGTGGGGAGATCCATGGCAATTATGCTTGGAGGGCATTTCTCTGCCGCAGGCGGTGGAAGCTGCTTACCCTCCACGCAGACATCGACTAACTGCACACTCACTGGTAGGAAGTTCACAGCTCCCCTCAGGAGTTTCATAGGGCAAAGGCGTGTCCTCGATTCCCAGTTGGGGATGCATTTGGTGATGAAAGTGAGAATGAGACAAGGGAGTTCATTGTGAATGAGGCAGGAAGGAGCTAAATAAAGCCTATAAACTGCCTAAAATGGTAGCATTTTAAGCAAGATATCTGCTGACAGTTTGCTCCGCTTTGGGAGCCAAAGCTGATTTTCCATTTATGAGTTATGCCCAAGTGGATAAACGCATGATTGCGAGTGTATTGTTGACTTAATCACACCAGAAAACACAAACATATGGCATGTATGGCAGCATCTCACCTCATTAAAGCCTGGCCAGCCTCAATCATTTGCTCCCATGAATGGGTCTGGTATCCTTCCCATTCACTGACGATTCCACCGTTACAGAAGATACTGATCCACTGAAGAGCTGAGCAGCCATTTCTCAGCCTGACCCTTTCCAGTGGATCACTGCTGGTTCCTGTTCCAACTCTGGCAGCACTCGCTTTGGATGTCTTCAGCTAGTGATCCAGACGTTCACCTTTAAAGAGTCATAAAATGATCTGAGGAAAAAGTCACTCAACTGGAGGACTCAGCTACACACGGCATGCCAAATGATGGCATCTGATTGGTCCGCTTTATTGCTTTATATGAATTTATCTAATGTGATACAAAAAACAAAATCACCCCTATACAGTTGTTATTGATGTAATATGTTTTTGTACCAGACTGTAAATATTGTTTAATTCTGCTGCAAAGTTGGCACTTTTAACTTTGGGGACAATGGAGATTTGCTCTGGTTTGGAGCCAGCACCTAGTGGTCAGTCGAGAAACTGCAACAAAACTTATCATCTGAGTTAAACCGGGAAGTGGGATGGTTGCTTCTTAGTTTAACTCTGGCCAACACCTGTCATAGATACTGTTGACAGTGAAAAGCTCGAAGTAGCTAAAGGGATGACAGCCATTGACGAAGAGGCCGTCACCATGGAGACCATACTTGGCTGTAAATATATTTATTTCTTCTGAAGAAATGGGCGTTTTAATGTGAGGGTTGATGGGAAATGACCTGCTTTTGGAGTCCGCCCCAGCTGTTATTTTCACATTCCCAACTTTGAAAAGTGAATGTTGCCCCTTGACCGAGGCAAAAGAAAGCGCTGGATTCAAACGTTTTGTGTCATTACGTACTTAACTGAAGCGCAGATAGACTTGTGCCTCTGCTGTGAACGTGTGAAGTCATTAGTGTTTATCCATCAGGGCACTACTTGGTGCCTCCACTGGTTTTGCCCACTAATCCTCCTCCCCCGAGGCCCCCGGCTGATGAAGATCGACACATCCTGCAGTCCCTCCACTCCCCCCCACCCATCACTCTCCCTTTTATCCACTACCTCGGTGCGCAGTCACGCCTGGTGCAGCATGAGCCTCGCATTTCTTCGAGGAAAGGCGAGAAGAAGATAAGATAGACTCTTTTGATCACAAGATGTGTTGATCCTGCTGTTCTCTACCCAACAGTTGTTGTCATAAGGACAGATAAAAGTAGTGAAAGGGAATTATTTAGGACTTGATTCTGTCCTTGACGTCTCAGCTGTTGGACCAGACTTACTTTTGCTTCTTGCTAATTGTATTTTCTTCTCCCCATGCCTCATATTCGCCGCCTCCTGTTCGCTCCATGGCTTCTTGGCAGCCACAGGGTGCATCCCGCCATAACTCTCAGGCCGGCTGCCTCGGAGCGTTTCGCCACTCCCAGATGCGGTTGTTTGTGCCTCCGCAGTTATTTTGTTTGTGAAAATGAGTTAATTAGAGGTGGCTCTGGCGTGCAAGTGGGTGTGTTCTCACCGATAGCAGCTCCATCTGCGCGTTACCTAATAAATGAATTTGTATCTCCGTTTGCATCTGTTAAAATAACGCCAGAGAAGGGGCCTCTCTATATTCTGACACAGCAAATAGGAACCCCTTTCATCTCTCATCCCTTCCTCATCTTGCTGTAGTCAAAAAACAAAACAAAAAGCCACATCTCTCTCTGTCTTGTCATCGTTGCTTTCATTGTCGTCCAGCGCATTGATGCTACAGATATGAATCCCCCTGATCTTGTGGCTGATACATCAGAAGCGATGACTCTCTTTTCTGATTCCAGCAGCAATAAAAATACAGTATTCTTTCAACATGCCCACAGATTCTGCAGTTTGTCTCCCTCAGTGTGATATTTGACAGATAAAAACCCAATCTTTATTCTCATAAAGTGCAGCTTTCTTGGCCAGAGAGTACACAGTGCCATCTAATGAGAGTTTGGTGCCTTAACTCGATGTAACCGACCTGTCTAATTTGCTGAAAAAGATGCACCTAACCAACCGTTCAGTGCACATTACTGTCTAACCTGGGAGCTGTGCACGCTCTGAATCATTACACCTGGCTTGACAATGAAAGGTAGCATCTGACCGCTGTTTTCTCGGCTCTCGACAAGCAAGGATCTGGTAAATGTGATGTGTCTAATATCCAGCAGAGCCTCACAAGGCCCGTTCTTCTGTGCTTTTCGTTGCAGGGAGAATGCCCCCCAAAAAGCCTCAGCTAATGATGCATCAATCTTTGCAGAAAACTCTGCTCCAGGAAGCCGTTCTTTTTTAAGTCTAGCTAATTGGGCAGTTTCAGAAAAAGGTGTACGAGTCCAGGCCTTTCTCCACCATACCTCCTAATCACCAGGACAAGAACAAAAAAAAAAAAAAAGAAAGAAAGAAATTCCCCCTCTGGTGGAGAAATGGAGCCAAAATACCTGTCATGCCTTTGTCAGCTGCCGCCCTCTGCCTTGGCTGATGAAATTGAGGTTTAAATTCACTAATGAGAAATCAATGAGAGCATGGCCAGAGCCCTGCAGGCTCCCAGCTCCTGCCCCGTCACTCTTTCATTTCCCAAACACACAGTCTGAGCACCAAACCCCGTCATGGATGCAATATCTGCCCACAGATGAAAAACCAGTCTGTAGTTCTGTTAATTCTGCTGCAAAGTTGGTGCTTTTGACACCATCAATGGAGACTTGCTCTGTTTTGGAGCCAGCACCTAGTGGTCAGTCGAGGAACTGCAACAAACCACACTTTGGCTTGGTTTAACTCTGGCCAGCATCCTTGAAACATGATCACAGATACTGTAACTGCTTTGCACTGACTTGGAGATGGTTCTACGTGCTTTTGTTTCTTCTAGACTCCATTATTTCAACTCTCTTTTTACGTGTTTTAACAAACATTCCAGATCGTGCAGAATGTGGCAGCCAGGCTTTTAACTGGTGCTCGTTGACGGCAGATTCTTTACACTGACTGCCGGTTAAACAAAACCGGTTAAACATTGATTTTAAAACTTTCCTATCGGATTTTAGAGATTTTCATGACCAGGCCTCAAAACATATTTGTGATCTTTTAACCCCTTATTCCTCATCTGTGAAACTTTTTTATTGATATAAAGATGATGCATTTCTGTCTGTGTCTTACAGAAGCCCTAAATGGTCATACTTGCATACATTTTATTTCTTCCATTTTCTCGTGATAACAACTTATTTTTCCTCCTTTTTCCCAAGATAACGACATCATTTTTGCGTGATAAAGACATAACTTTACCGTTTTCTCGTGATAACGAGATAATTAATTTGAGATCTCAAGAAAACTAAGAAAAAAAATCTCTGCACACTTAGATCCGTGCAAACACGTGTATGTTTCACCAAGCTTTCGGTCTGTCGACCTTCATCAGGGCATTGCAATGCCCTTGAGATCTCAAATTAATTATCTTGTTATGATGGGAAAACGGAGGAAAAATAACTCGTTATCACGGGAAAACAGGAGAAATAAAATGTATTCATGTATGACCGTTTAGGGCTTCCGTAGTGTCTGACTCTCTTATTATTTTAATCTTTATTGTATTTTTATTTATTTATTTATTTTATCTTACTCTCTGTTTTATTGTAAAATATTGAGTTGGACATGTTAACATCAGAGTTGATGCGTTCGGAGTCAGCCCCTAGTGGCCATTCAAGCAACTGCACTTTTGTTCCTAAAAAAAAGAAGAAAAAAAAATAGAAAAAAAAAATTCCTCGTCTGGTGGGGAAATGGAGCCAAAATACCTGCCGTGCCTTCGTTAGCCGCCGTCCTCTGCCCTGGCTGATGAAATTGAGGTTTGAATTCACTAATGACAAATCAATGAGAGCATGGCCAGAGCCCCCACCCCACCCCCCGCCCCTCCGGCTATCGCCCCATCACTCTTTCATACTCCCCCCTCCCCTTCGCCTTCGCAGCATGGCTCCTTTTTTGAATCATTTCTCTCAATTCGTTTTATTGCGATAAACATCGTATGTCTTCCTTTGAAATAAAGATCAGAGTGGCTTATTTACTTTACTGGCCTATTTCTTGCTGCAGAAATCCAAAGCTTTGAGGGAGTGTACCCGGCTCCCAGCTCTGTATCTCAGAACTAGCAGATGAAAACTGCTTTTACTGAAACAAATTGCCGGGCTGACAGGAGCTGCCAGCAGAAAACCCTCCTGAATTGCAGCTTATTGAACACAGGAGACCTGCTCGTTTTGTTATCCGTCACCCTCAACACGCCCTCCTGAGTGGAAACATCTAAAAGCACTCCAGAAAGTTTTCATTTCTGCAGCACTTTATTTTTTTTTTGCGCAGATGCGGGATAGCCTCAGGTCGGCAAACAGAAGCTCACTCTGCAGCTGCATCTGCGACTTTCACCCCAGAGACGTATTAATTATGAACACCCCGACACTGACACCATGATCACTCCTTCTTTCTTCTCTCCTCTCTTCTAGGTAAGCCAAGAAATCCCTCCTTACAAACGTGGCTGCAGAAGGGCGTCACCAGTAATGTATGGCTTACTTATCTTGTATAATAATTATGTTTGAAGGTCACATTGTGCATCTGCTTCACGCCGCACTTCAGAAAACACCATTTGTTAGACGTTGTGTTGTTTTGAATCAAAATTCAATCTTGATTTGCAGCGTGAGAGATTTAAAAAGAAAAAAAAGGAGGAGAAAAAAGCCCCCTGAAGTTATGGATTTTGTTCAGGGTTTGTTGTGTTAACATCAATGTCCGCTTTGCATTTATACAAAAAAAAAAGAAGAAGAAGAAGAAGACGGATGAATCGGTCGATATATTTACTGTCCTGGTGCTTTTTAGATTGTTTTTCTTTTTCGTATGCTTGGAAAAATCAGTGGAGTCTGAAGTCAAAACAATAGAGGACAGCTTCTCCCAAAGTCAAGCATGACTGCCTTTAAGACTTCAAAGCTGCTTTTTTAAAATTATTATTATGTTTAATACGTTAACTCCACTAGATTCCTGCATTATATTACAAATGTTGGACTTTTCAACCAATAACAACTGTTGTTTCAGCTGAAAATCCAAAGTTTCTATGGATCAAAACCTCAAATTATTAAATGATCCCAAAGCTGCATGAAGATGCAAAGAATATAAATGACTGCAGTGGACATTTCTCTCCATTAACGGAAGATTTCAGATTAATTATGTGACCTTACGAAGTCCTTTACCTGGAGCAATTTCAGATGCAGGCGCATCACGTTAGTTGAAGGAGGGGTAAGGAGTTTCTGGGTGGGGAAATTTATGTGAAGTATCTGAAACAGAGCAACAGCATCCTCCCTCCTGACCTATTGAGTTCTTCCCAAGAAAACACCCCCCATCATGAATTCTACCAAGTTTCTCACCACCAAACCCACTCTGGACCCATTCACTGTTTCTATGAAGACCTGTGTACTCGTGAGATGAGAAGATATTCACTGGACGTGTCCAAAAAAAAAAAAAAACTTCTGGTTTAGAATCACTTATCCTACCTTTAAATATCCCTTGTTTGTTGACTCTATGGATGATGTCTTACCTTGGATGCACACGCACATTTTAATGTGCTTTCAAGATGCTTTGCATCGCTATTTCTGAATGGGATCTGTGCAAAGAAATTGATTTGTTCCGCACAATTAACACCAGCGAGTAGTCTCATCAGAGTTTTCATAACGTCCGTCTTTATTTTTAGTCTCAAAAAATGTCTCTCTTAAAGCAGAACACAGGACTTTTGTTCACGTTAAAGTATAACTTTCAGTGTCGTGTCAAGGGACGTTTGCTGGTTTTTACAAAGCGTCGTCCAGCTGCAGCGATCATCCATGTCTGCACACAACACACAACAATAATGAGAAACTAGCTCAAAGAACTACAGCGAGACTGTTTGCGACAGTGAAATAAGAAGTGTTACTACTGCCGCTATCTACAGGGGCGCTAAAGTCTTCAAAAAGGGAAGAATTCCTTTGTGCTGCATTACATCTAAATGAATGGAATCCTGTTAGCAGAAATCTGAATGTGATAGTTCCCTTTAAAGCCACTCCATGTAGTATTACCACTTCTGGCCACATGGGGGCACATTGACCACCTGTGTTGACAAAATCCATGGTTTGCTGCGACTTTATCTCACTAAAGGTTCATTTTCTTTTCTCTTCTAACTGTATTTTCAGTTTGGGTCTTAAAGCAACGCCGTGTAAGACTGTGCTCTTTAGCGCCCCTCTCTGGTTGAGAAGCGCAATTGTCTGATATTTAACTCAGTAAACCTTTATATTCTGCATGAACAAGTAGTGAAGTGTCTTTTCTTTGAAGAGTGCAGCAGTCTGAAAATCAGCAAGACTGTTTGAAAGACAACGCAACAGGAGTTGAAAATGAAAAGCTGTTTTTCTTATTTTGACTTTGGTGGTTCAGAGAAGTTGAGCAGTTCTTTGTAATCTGAACAGAACTCCCAGTGGACCGTCTCAGTGTAACAGTGTAACAGGTCCTTCAGAGTTCAGAGAACTGTTAAAACCGTGAAAAAAAAAACAAATACATAAAAAATCAGGGTCAGATTGCAAACCAAAAATTCGGGATGTTAGCCAAAACCCTATTTCAGCCACTTATAGAAATAATATCTGTGCAAAACAGTTGTTTTTTTAAACATGTTGCTGGAAGACAGTGGTCCAAAAGTAGCAGAGACGTATCAAAAATCTGTACAGAGAGAATGAAAAGCAGCCTCCTTCTCTGGGCTGCCATGAACGCTCGCTGAACTAGAAAACAACATCCAACTTGTGATCCAATCCCTCCCTAAACATGAAATACTGACTGTTGGACCATTCTGTTATCTGTTTATCTATTACACACAAGTGCCATTTAACCCTCATGAGCAGTATAGTCCTGTACTGGTCTATTCCCTTGTCTACTTTTTTAAATCTATTATTATTGTTACTCAGACTTGAATGTGTCCTCTCTTATCTGTCTGTCTTTTTTTATGATCCTTACAGTTTTAGCTTAAATGCTCTGATGTAGTAATATCTGTCTGTCTGTCTGTATTATTTCGGTAGAGGGGGAACTAATTGGAGATCTGCTGCAGCTGTGTCCAGCTGTTTGAACCACTTCCCTGAAAGCTGAGAACAATGTTTGTTGATCAGTCTCTTTTACACGATTTATAGTAAATGCAGAGCTTAAATCATTTTACTTTATCTCGTCCGTATTTCACTCATTGCCTTTTTTTTTTTTCCTTTTTTTCCGGCAACAGTGGAAAAAAAATCAAGCCAAAACATCAGCTGACAGATTTCTGACAGATTAGCATAGGACCTGCTAATTGCCCCCCGAAAAAAAAAAAAAAAAAAAAAAGGTTCTCTCTGAGAGGCAGCAATCATCTCCACCTAAATGCTGATGGCATGCCAGTCAAAAACATGCTCTTTACATGACAATTGCGAGCACCTTTCTGCACGGCTCAGATAAGAGCGAGGAAATGAACTGACCCCCATCCTCCCCGTCTTTCCGTCAGCAATTAATTAATACTTGCCAAACATTAGAACCTCGCCGCTGCTTTTCATTTTTGCTTAATTACAGAGCGGTTTGACTGGATAGGTGTTAGCGTTTTCACACGCCTGCATATATTTTGGCCGCCTTCCCACCTGCCCTCCGTTTAGCACGAATTCAGGCGCACGTCCAGCTGATCTGCGGTTGCTTTAAAGGTGATTAACTGCAACATTAAGTGGCAGCTTTGGGCAGCTCCTCTTGTCAGAGTGAGTTTCGTGTGGCCAGGTTACAAAGAGGCCATCATCAATCCACTATTAGACTAATTTACTTCTCTTTGATCTATTTTGATGTCGGGGCCGTTGCACCTCGCCCATCATCAGTACCAGTAAATATCATTCTGGCGAGTTTAAAGTCCTGACATATTCCTTTCAAAAAGTTGATGTTCACTGCACCATTTGTGGACTTAATGAGGCTCAAAGCTCCTGTCAAAGTCAAATTTTCAGCCCGTTTCTTTCCTCTTGGTCTGAGCATTTAAATTTATGAAGGATCACCCAGTGAGAGCTTAAGGAGAATACGAATCAGCTCACAAATGTACTGATTTTCCTTTCTTTCTTTCTCTTTTTTTAAATAACCCAGTTAAGAGTGGAGCTGTTTCCATGTAGCAGATCTGCAACAGTCGTCATTTTTAAAATTTCAGTTCAAGCCCAGCTTTCATGTGTGCTCAAGAAAATATCTGTAAACACCAACAGGCCGTGCAGCTGAAACTGAGAGAATAGCTGAGCAGAATATTTAATTCATACGCTGACTTTTACCACTGCTCTGTGAAGATCGCTTTGTAGTTGTGAATGGAAATGTGAGAAGCCGGAGCTTGTCGCAGACAAGTGTTCCTCGTGCTCGTTTGACTTCTTCTGTTTCGCTCTGTATGCAGCATAAGTGCACATCGTGTTTTCTTTCTGCCGGCAGGCTTTCAGGGCTCTGAAGATTGTAGTCCCTCGGCAGCACAGAACGACAAAAAAGGTTTGGATTACAGCACTTTTCAAAAGTGCTTTTCTCTTCAGATGCACGCTTACACCCGCGCTGTCTGCACAGCTCGGCCATACAGAGGACAACTTGCAGTTGGACACCACTATACAGCATAGTGATCATTATAGTAGAACCGTAGAAGTACGCCATAAATGGTATTTAGAGATAAAATTGTTATAAATAACTTCCGCATCTATGAAGCACCGACCGGAAGTGATGACGCGCGAGGGAGTGGCGCCTCAGTCTGCACCAATGACTGTATATAATAACGGTCTGCCACTGTCCCGTCCTGTGTGTGTCCCTCTCTCTTCTTTCCTCTAAAAAAAAAAAAAAGAGGAGAGAGAAGATGAAGTGATGATCCAAGACCTGGAGCATCAACTTTATAACCAAAGTCTTCGCTCTCTGGCTCCACCATTCTTTCATCTCCCAATGACTCAAAAACGAGCCGCAGTCCGGGATCCACATTCAGAGATCACCTCGTTTCATCGCACACAAAACAAAAAAAACAACAGCACTACACACTAGCTATACAGTCCAAACACACCAAGTACCACAAATCTCTCAACTTTCGACCAGGTTCAGTATTTCTCTTGTCTCCGCAGCCACTCCCACAACTTCACCTTCTTCCTCACGATGAAGTATTCAGGAAA
>JBAMYA010046565.1:0-10942 GCA_037176975.1 Arrhamphus sclerolepis | reverse complement strand
CGCAGAGGCTCAATAGCAGTTGAAAATGTTGGGGTATGCAATATATAGGTCTACACGACAAACAGCTTACAAGTCAGATCAGCAGGGAAAGCAGAATGGTCTCTATACACAGTACACAGAATAACCAATGACCCCAACTGGATACCAGGCTATCTGTGGATCTGATACTGTTTTACACGCATTTCATTCATCTTCACCACCCGTCAACCCACAAACCTGACACACATCAGTTTGTTTCCCCCACCACTGCCATATTACTCATACCACTCTACTCCACCCTCACACTTTGTTTGCCCATTCATCCTCACCTAAACACAGTTGACCCTCTACCCCTGCAGCCCCCTCCACACCCTCCCAGTATTGGTTGACTGATAGTCTGATACATTTCACTGCATGTCTTGCATCCAGTGTCTGTATGTATAAGACAATGAAATTTCCCAATATTCCCTGTATATCCCAGCCATAATGGCCAAACTGAAGGATGGATTTAATATCACTTGGGCATTATGCCCAAGTAATTCAGCCAAGTAATTGGTTATGGATATTTTCAACAAAGACACAAAGACCTTTTTTAACATTGTAAACTTAAGTGGACTTTACTATTGAACGAATCAACGAGGCTTTCTCAATAAACAAACCAAACGTGGAGGTTTAGATGTCCTATACGTCGGTTCTTGTATTATAAAATTAAAAATGAAATGTAAAACAAAGTACACATTTTGACAACACTTAGTGTACACAATTTCTCCCTTTTTATAGTTCAACAGTGTATATGTGTCTGCATGTCTTGTCTGTGTCCTGTATGCTACAAGATGACTGAAATGCAATGGGACCTATTTTTCAAACTGTACATCAAGTATATTTCCATAGCCTATGCATGCCCTCATCCAGTTGAAGAAAAAAACAAAACAAAACATGCTCAACGTAGCACAAGCTACTGCAAAGGCCTGCTATCTTATAGTTTTTTCCTATGCTAATATGCACAGGATTATTTTAAATTTCAAGTTCCTCAGCCAAACCATCATTAATGTGGATCACTGGATGAAAAGCCTTGAAAGATCTCGAAAAAATGTAGATACCTTATTGAAAGCCTCCAGCATGGTCCAGTGGCAGCTGCTGGTCTCTCAAAGAAGGGAAGCTCATTGTTGGCTGACGTCATAAAATTTGTCAGTTTATTCAGACAGGAATGTGCTTCTGTGATGTGGTGCTTAATAGTGGTGGACAGAAAAGTTAATAGCTGTGGCTTTCACCGTTTTTCTGGCGTTCTGTGGTATGGTCTCTCTCTCCTTCCAACACGCGATCAGGAAAAAAAGTTTGTTTCACCTCCTCGTGCATTTAAGTGTGCTCTTAGCCACTCGCTTCAGAATCTGGGGCATCTTATTTGACTTGCGGGAATCAATGAGCCGCTATGTGAATGTGGGAGTTTCTCCAAACTTCTGGGAGACTTTGGATGTCTCCATTCTTTTTCAAGAAAATGGTCTGTGGACGAACTAATGAAACAATATTAAATTCGAACAAGGAAATGTTGAAATTATGTTAAACTGAAACAAGGAAATACTATAAATGTTTTATTTAAAGTTTAAGAAATGAACAATGGAAATGGTCAACTAATTTCACCAAGTAAATATTAAGAAATGTTCCCAATGATTGTAATGGTGTTTATCTCAAAATAGCTGTCAATCGAAATGAGATTCAGCCTTTCAACTTATCCTCTAGTCATCATGCTGAAGCTCAGCATCCAGGCCAGCCCACAGCTCCATTCACCCCAGTGAAGCTGAGCATCTAGGTGGCGGGACAAAATCATGGCATTCACCCAATGACCGTTGAGTTTCGAGGCGATGAAAAAAACTGTTCCATTCAGTCCCATTTAAGCACATGGAAGCTCAGCGTCTACAGGCAAATGATCGTAGATGTATAAGAAAACGATATCTGAAAATCTGATGCATTGATGCTTCTGCATCTGGCAACGCATTTGTAGTCAGTGAAATGTTAACACAACTGTATATATTTGAATATTTAATTACTGACATTTTAGTGTCAACATCAATATGAGGCTACTGGTTGAATTTATCATTCCTGGTGCTGTCTGCCACCCCTTTCAGACACTGCAGATGCTCCACTTTGGTGGCTGACTCGACTACGTGACAGATGAAGTCTACAGAAAAGGCATGTCTCAACTGTAGGATCTTTTCCTCTGGAGTGGAGGGAAAGATCATTAATTTATTTCATCATTAACCAGGCCTTGGGTGCAGTTGAGGTTTGTTCTAGCTAGCTCCAGAATAAAAAAACAAACAAACAAGCAAACAAAAGGCAACAACAAAATGCAGCGCGATCTAATGTCTTACATCAGATTGGCGACAGTAAAAATGAAAATGTCCCCTCTTAAAATATAGACTGGGTGGATTTAAGATGTCAAGATTGTTCATCCATTTAACTTTACAATGAACCTTTCTATGAAGGCCGTTGTGGTAAGTGATGCTAAGCAGTGTTAATTGACATTGGTGAAAATGTGGAGGATGTATATGCTACAATGTACTTTGCCATACTGGCAGGATTGTATTTAGGCTAATTCTATGTTGCCTTGTGAGCTGTAATGTGGCATATTGATGTGCAAGTTAGAGATAATGTGGTCTGTTTTTCTTTAATGGAAAAGTAGCCTAAACGTGGAGATGAAAATGGCTTCATTCAGCTATTTGGTGTCATTTCTACAGGCTGCTCTGTGCAAAGAGATGATCAGATCAGACTTTAGTAACCATAGTAACAGAATAAAATGAGAATTGTTCATAATCAATCAGTTTTGTTGAAATGAGGGAGCCATATTGTACTGGGAACAAAGGAAATTTTAGTCCTGTTACATTTATGTGATGTGACTTTTGTTCACCAGTTAGGCGTGCAACTGCCCACTCTCGACTATGAGTAATGATGGTGGAATCTGGCGAATTCTGCAGAATTGGCCCTGATGGAACATTAGTTTGCAGGAGCCCAACCAGGTACCAGTGCCTGCTCAATTGATGACAGTGCTGTAAGTAAGATTTGAAGGGAGTGTACTCCCTTTTTTGAGGTGTTGGTTATTGAAAAACAGTTGTATTTATTTTGAATACAACATAAGTTTAACATGGTTAGCTTATTTTATTTGTTCTCACCAGAGGTTGATCGTCTTTAGTGTCACCAGCTCCTGAAAGTGAGGAGCAATTACCAGCAACACCAGCCGCTGCCTCAGGTCAGTTAACAGGACAGTCTTTTCATTTGCCCAGTTTACTTTAAAATTTTCTGAAATAAAATGTAATTGTTATTGTAATTTCCATACAGAGCTGGCTGGCTTCTAGTATAGATGTCACATCTACACCCTCAGCAGGTTCCAGCCGTCAACATGGATCAGGAGTTCTTCAACGTTGACCCAACTGAGTGGTCTCCTCAACTGTCTGACTCAGAAAGGACTGATTTGGTCAGCAGCATATAAGTGGAAACTGCACTTTTCCAAAGCAACCTGATGGCTCAAGCTTTCACTGCCACTACACCTATAGACAGTTGATAAATGGGCGAATGAAGTTGGCTGACATTCAAAAAGAAACAATGAAGTCTACTGCTTCTGCTGCAAATGATTCCCCCAAAAATCAACAAAACTAGCAACAGAGAGACAGCGTGACTGGCCCCATAAAGGCTTGGGCCAGCCCCGGCCACAAGTCAGTGTTTTAATGCAGTATTTTAAGTATCTTTTCCTCCATCTGCAACATACAAAGTCATATTCAAGATGGTGCTAAAAAGGTCAATAAGGACTGAGTATACACACACACACACACACACATAAAGCCAACTACTGTCAAAGAAGATCTTAAAGCTTCAGGTTTTCCAACAGGCACTTTTGTACCAAATGTCTCAGGTATTGTTTAGAAGAATTTAGCTGTGGAATTCACAACTACATAGTTGATCTCTGGGATCCACAGGGCACCAAAACATCCCACTGGGAGCATTCCCAAAGTGGAGCTTCCTTTCTGCTATGATCCTCATACCCTCTCCTTGTACTTGGTTGAAATTTCATCTGGACTCCCTAAAAAGCTGGCAGGTTTCAGTTGGACAGCAGTGATAAAAGGTGAGTGGTTGGTGTCTTATTGTACTTATGCTCAATATAGCTAAGATTTCACAAAAAGGCATCTTCCTTTTTTTTCTTAAACTAAATTGTTTATTTTTTGTTTATTATTAGGACCAGTATTACACGTCTTATTTACAGGTATTTCTCAATATGTACTTTTTTTCTGTAACTGTGGTCTTCTGGACTTTAACTGAAGACCTTTTAAACTCTCTGTCTACTCAAGCACGGCCAGCGTGCGCCGCACATTGAACTGAGGATGTTTAGACTCGAGACAGCAAAGTAACCCAGAATGCATTTCATATCAAAAAAAGGCAGTTAATAACAGCCTAACTATAAATTTCAACTTTGAAATACTCCTGTTGTAGTTGGCTTCAAGTAAGAATGTAGTTCTTCTAACTTCAAATGTGGAAGATAAAGCGTATTGGAAAAGTTTTTGGAGATGTGTGGGTCAGCAGAGGTTTGGCGTCACATTCCAACAGCAGTAAGACCGAACTACGTCCTCCTGTCCTCTGAAGTATACTCTACCAAGCTGAACTTGCCAAGTGTGAAGTACCAAATATGCAAGTCCAAACTTGGTGTACTTGATATTGACAAACAGCATGAGAGTATTTTTTTTATGTATCTGAAGACTGTCAGGACTGATATCTGCTTACTTGCATCAAATTACATCAATAATAGTTAACCTAGAGATGGCAGCTCCTTTACTGACAGAGTACCTGCTATGAGGCTGGTATCTGCAAGTCCAAGCTAGGTCTGGTACTCTGTGCTCTGTCCATTTTAGCTCCCTCCCTCTCCAGCCATATGCATCCCATTTTACTTTATACTGAAGCCAATCATGTGTGATATTGGCTGCGCTGGCTTTCCAGTGGCCACAATCTACCCATGCCACTCAGCCAGGGCTTTGCCTCGCCAACCGTACATGGTTCCTCTGCTTAAATTGTCGTCGAGCCAGACAGCATTTTTCAACATGCTAGGGGCTGAATAGGAACTTGAAATTAGTCATGATGACCACGGTCATGCTGGTCATTAGGCTCTGTTTCTTAAATGAAAGTAAGTGGGTATATTCCTACATTAATGACTGATGATTTTTCCTTTTTTAATATTTTTTTTGTTTTGTTTTGTTTTTTCAGTGTCATCCTTTCAACAAGATGCATAAATACGTGTCCAGTGGAGTAGATATGCTCAGAAAGCTATTCATACCCTTTGGACTAACAGTCCATTAAGAGAACATTTTGCCTCGGAGAAGTTTTCTGTGAATGTTTGAGCTCCAGCTTCAGGCTGCATCCCAGTTCACTTTTATTTGCTGTCTCTCATACAATGCTGTTATCAGATGCTACATCAACAATTTTCTCTTTAAACAAGCATAATAGTTATTGTTTTTCCCTTCCCTCTTCCATCAGTGCTACTAACTACTCACTTTTTTCAATCCCAGACCAATCAATCGTTCCTCGACTGTGCAATTTCTGCTTTAAGTTATTCCCTGTGCATGCCTCATTTCTGCCTGTGTTGTGCTTGTTTCCATGGCGATGACTCTGTTGCTCCCACACACTCTACTTCCAGGTAGGCACTGCTGAGGTGACAGTGCTTCACTGAGGAATTTTTCATCATTACAGCCCCTCTGCTAGACTAAAAAGATATTTTCTAGCAGTAAGTCAATTGTCCTTGAGCGTGCTCTAATAAATTTCCATTGATATCTCAGAGAACGGCTCAGGTATTGATATTCTACATATCAGAATGGATTAACACTTTGTGTATTAAATTGTTTCAAAAACGGTCAAAAGGACCTGGATTGCTTTTTTTTCTTTCTTTCTTTCTTTCTTTTTAACACTACATTTGATAAATACCAAGGTGAAATGGCAAAGATCTCATCATCATTACGCCTCAACACGCAGTAATTCTTCTGTTTGATTATGTTATTGTGTCATTCCTGTCAAACTAAATTTAACATTATGCATCACAGCTGGGTATTTTTGCATCCTCTAGACCTGGAGAGCGCCCCGCTCAACCAAAATTTAGCCCCCACCTCCCATATAAAATGAGCATTCGTTCAAGGTCAGCTTCCTACATTTCACATGACTGCACCCACTTCAACCGGCTCTGCTGATGTTGCTCAAATCCTGATTTATCTAGCTGCCTTTGAATGATTCAACAAAAAATTTTTTGGAAAAAAAGCATGACAGCAGCACAAAGGGAGAGAAGAGGAGACAGGCGGACTACAACACTTATCAGTCTCAAAAGCCATCTGTGGCAAAAAAAAGAAAAGACAAACAAACCAAAACATTTTTTAGGGAAAGTCCTTTTCATTGACGCATTGAAACAGTTTGCAGCCATAGTGCACAGGGATAAGGGTCTTACAGCCAGTCAATTAGTAAATCGAGCTTGATTTAATGTTCCCTCCACCATCTAATCATGTAATACACTCGAGCACTGTGGTGATTTATCATGTGCCAATCTTTTCCACTTTCCGGACGAGACCGTACTGGCAGGGAGATGGATAGTCGCCTGCTTCATTTCTTCACTTATTCCAGGCATACATATGTGTTGGAAGCCCTGCATCCTGAGTGGAAGAAGCCCAGATTTCTCTTTTTGTTTGTTTTGTTCTGTGCAAGGTGAAATGACCTTCTCACAAGTCAAACCTCAGGAGTTTTTCTTGCAGCATCAAATTAAATTTAAAAAATTCGTTCTTAAAAGGGTGACTCTCAACCAGCTGCTGCTAATCATCAACCCTTGGTGAACTGGTCATCTGTAAAAGCAGGCATTTTTGGTAGTTTGATCTTCTGGACTATTCAGGTGTGTTAACACAAAGTCAAGAGTGAAAGACATAAGCAATGGTATTAGAGAAGCAGTTTTTCTAAAACCAGTGGCAAACATTTTGAAGTTTAACATTGTGCAGTCATAAAGATTATTCACAAGTCGAATCATATCATATAATGCTCAGATAAACATGCACACAAAAACAAAAAGACCCGTCAGCCCTCAAGGGGCATATTTAATGTAACTTGATGTCAAGTCCATGACAGCACGATTAAAAGAAGTCTGAACAAATACAATGTGTTTGGAAATGTTGACAGGGGGACAATGTCCTGTCCTAAAGGCATGACTGAACTTCTGAAAGATGCATCTGAACAAACCACAAGACTTCTGAAACAATATCTGATGTATAGATGAGACCAAAGAGGGACTATATGGCATTCATGTCCAGCACCATATTTGGCTAAAACTAAATACTGTATTTAAGCAGAAACACTGAATACACAATGTCCAACATGGCAGTGGAGAGGTGATGATTTGACATCATCCAGTCGTTAGGTCCACCACAAACTCCTCTGTGTACCATTATGTATACTACTATACTGTAGTATTGCAGAGATAACTGAAACTGGGTAATGCAATAGGACAACGATCCAAAGAAGACCACCATCAGACAATCATGTTGCAAAGAGGAATGGCCAAAAGAGACTGCTAAATTTGGAAACAATGGATGAAGTAGGAAACAACTACTATAAGGTGTTGCTACCAAAGGGAATCTATAAGCGATTGAATCATGGGGGCTTGCTCATGACTGTGCGAGCAGCTGCAAACATCTCTCCAGTCCTTATATTCTTTTGAAGCTATCTAAATGCACACAAAAATTTGAAGTTGAGGGTGAGTAGCGTTAACACAAAAAAGGAATCTGCTGTCTGTCTGTGAACTGAGAAGATATGACATTCCCTGTAAATGGCCTTGGGCCCTGACTCACCATGATGACAGAGTGATCTTCTCTGTGTGTGCGAAAGAGAGAGCATTTGTGTGGGTCTGTATTTAATAAGAGACCAAATAAGACTCACTGTCCAGCTTGACTCTAGTGTCTTGCTGGGGAGTGTCGAGTATCACAGCCATGGGTGGCAGGATATCAGTAGAGATGGCTCATCTGCACGCTCAAACAGCCGCCTTGCTCACACTTACTCATGCTTTTATCTCTTCACTCTCAGACCCTCCCAGCAAGAAGTCCCAGAAAAGAGAAAAAAATAAAAAATCTCAATCAGCTTTGACTACGACAGCTAGGGGATAAAATGTAGCCGCATTCATCTTGATTCAAGGTAAAAGAAAGTCTAGTTTTCAGCTTGGAATTTATTTTTGGGTCATGCTACAAAGACACTGCATCCTAACCTTCCCATAAATCAAAATGCCGTTCAATGCCCCTGGGTTTCCGACTGTGGGCTGAATTTTGACGTGATAGATGCAGTTGCGTGACACATGACACACACTGGTGCTTCACAAACACCCTAAAGTTACTCGTAGCATAATCCTGTTTTGATCCATCTGTCCAACACAATGTTACAGTGTCATTTGAGTGCTCAGGGAGCCAGCTGGAAAACTAATCTCGTGTGCAGCTTGTGCGAAGCATACACTCCTTGAACAAATAACTCTGGGTTGATTGTATATGTTGCATAACTTATGTAATGTTTGAGCTGTTGCAATTTATCATATCAATGTTACGGCTTGCTGATCATCCCACACTTTACCCTTTTATTGACTCTCAGTTATAACCGAAATAAGCCAAGTGATTAAAGGACCTTTTACATAACTTGAAACTCACTCAGCTGAGTTTGCCTGTGGGCCAAACATTCTCAACTGGCATGAAATAAGCCCTGAATAACACAGCCATGGCTAACTGTCCATTAACTTATTTGATGAAGCAAAGGAAGGGGTGGCACCGCTTAATTATTAAATGAGAACATGACTTGATGAAATAGATTGGGTGCAGCAGAGACTAATCTGTTTCCATAAACCTTTCCTGTGTTTCTGGCCCAAGTTATGATCAGACAGTTCAGTATTCTTAATTGTGACTTCAGAGCTGTGGGTGAGTTTCAAAAGCACACTTCCAACTAAGGGCCTCATTACATGACACCAGGGGGAAAAGACTGCAGGAAAGGTATTGTGGACATTCATAAGTCTGTTTCCTCCATTGGTAAAAGAAAAAAAAAAAAATCCAGATGTCTTAAGGTCCCTCGTCTGTTTGTACATTAATATGCAAGTAGCCTTTAGTATAAACAATCATACTGCTGATAAAAGGAGCTGGCTTCTGTGTCCCAGACGTCAATATCCTTTGGTGTAAAATGTGCAAATAGAACGCAGAAAAACAATAAAAGACCTTGTAAAGATGTCAGATGAAACTGGTAAAGGAGTATCATTATCCACAATAAAACACATTCTGTAGCAACATGAAGTGAAAGGCCGCAGGGCTGCTTGGTGGTGCCGTGGTGGAAGCAGGCGGCCCGTGGACAGAGGCAGCAGTCTTCCTGCAGCGGTCGCAGGTTCAACGCCCAGCCTGCAAACCTTTGCCTCATGTCTTCCCTGTTCTCTCTCTGCCCCCATTCCCTGTCTCTCTACTGTAAATAAAAGCCACAGAAATTGTAAAGAAGAAAAAAAAAAATTTTAAAACTGAAAGGCCATACAGCAAAGTGAATGCCAATGATTGTGTCATAGTCACCATTGAACAGTTTGCAGCTCCACATGTGGACAGATATATTAATTTCTGGAAATATGCAGTCTGATGAGCTAAATTTAAACTGGTCAGGCCTCAGAATCTCCTACCCCTCCCCAGCCCTGATGTGTAGGGGTGGCAGTATCATGTTATGGGGCTGTTTTCCTTCGGGATGGAGATTTTGTGGATACGATGAAGCAAGATCTCAGCCAAAACTTTGGGTTTTGATCTCTCCTGCAAATGAACATTGACCCCATGCATACCTCCAAATGAGTTTCAAAATGATTTAAGGATGGAGAGGCAATAACAAATTCCTGTCCTAAAGAAAATGTGTGCACAACACTGAAAAAGGGAATGCTAACAAATATGTAAAGAGTATCTAAACTTCTGACTTTAACCTTATTTGACTTTAACCAACCTTATTTGGGAATCCTTGCTGACCCAAAACAGGAAACATTTCCTCATCTTTACTGTCAAACATAGAAGAAGATGGTTATAGATATATTTTCTAAACTGTATGTAAACTTGTGGTTGCAACTGTAAATGCAACACACTCCCTCACTCTCTCTTCTGTGTTTTTATTCCATTTTTATGAGCAAAGACAATTCAGAGGTGGCAAAGAAAAGAGATGAACGCATATCAATACACCCCTGTCCAATATTACTTTAGTGTTAAATGACAAAGCCTTAAATCTGAAATGGCAACTGTTACATACCATCATACTCCCATCTCCGTGCTTCACTGTTACGGCTGTATTCATTGAGTCCTGATCCTTTTGTGCAAAACATGTTGGGCTCCATGTGAGGCAAACACACTTCCCTGGGTATCATCTGACCTCAGGCCACTTTACAAGCATGACAAACTCTGACTTAAGTGAAGAGGCAACTCAAACTACCCTGCAGTGAATAATATAGTATAATAAAATACATCAGTGGAAACCTTTCAAAGGTCATCTCTTGCACATGCACCATCTTTTGCTCTTTGGGGAAACTGACTAGTGAGCATGTGTTTTGAAGAATTGCTCAAGCCGAGCACCAGTGGAGCAAAAGGTAGATAATTAAAAAGATCTAATGAACAATCATTTTCAATATTTAAAAAAAATGCATAAGTTTGAACAGAATAGCAGTAAATCTACCTGAAGAGGATATTTTTGTCTTCCAACCCCCAGTCTTTCGCTTCATTTTATGATGAAAGACATCAGTACAACTTTTTTCTTTTTGTAGAAGTTGCTTCCAGGAACACAGATTCCCATGTTAATAATTATATTCTCACATTCTTTTCAGTGTCACGGAGACATGACTGCTGGCTCATTCTGACTGGCACTGGGTGGCATAAAGAGGAAACTAAAAAAAAAACAAAAGTGCCACATTCCAGGCTCTTCAAAA
>JBAMYA010046564.1:0-10945 GCA_037176975.1 Arrhamphus sclerolepis | reverse complement strand
TATATGTATTATACACAGACTAATATTTATTTATTTTTCTTATATTTATACTGTATATACTATAGTCATTTATTTATTGATTTCTATTTTTAATTTTTAGCTCTTCCTACTATGGGAACACAATGTGCAATGTCTTGTTTTTTTTCTTGTCATGCTGCTGTAACGACCCAATTTCCCTCAGGGGATCAATAAAGTTCTATCTTATCTTATCTTAGCTTATAAAGATGCTGACATTATTGTGACAGTGAATTATTTGAAATTTCTAAGTGAATAATTGCTTGGAATGATATACATTTATCAGGGACAAGAGTTTATACAAAGACAGCATATAAAGAAAAATCTGGATGCATACCAGTCATGACATGTATCTTATTATGCAGTTATAAAATATGGTGTTTTCTGACATGAGACGTCAGTTGCATCCTGAAACACTGTCTACAGAGATTTTCAGTGCCTTTGGGACTTCTGGTGCCTCAATCCTCCCTTTTATACTGGCCAGGATCGATAACCTTTTTTTGAACTTGGCAAAGGGACTGATCCCCTCAGTGTGCTGAATTATTTCCATCCATCGTTTTTGGTATTTGGTACCGTTCCTAGATGCACATTCACATCTGTGATCGTGAAAAAAAGTAAAAAGTATGAAATTTGCACAACAGCTGTTTGTCAGTACTGCTGATCACAATATAAATCAATTTTAGTCACATTTACTTTATATACATGTATGTGTGTGTGTGTGTGTGTGTGTGTGTGTGTGTGTGTGTGTGTGTGTGTGTGTATACATATATATGTATATCACAACCACTGTAGTCACTGAAACATCTGCAAAGAATGGACCGAGAAATTTTGCTCATCAAGATAAAAGCGCATGCTAGTTCCATCACTCCTGTGCCTTTAATTTCAGTTCTATGTCATGATGTGTTTAGGTGTTGACTTTTTGAGCATTTCTTCAATTAAGCAAAACCTACTGTATTTCATACTTACTTGTGTTACTTAGGGGGACTTCTGGTGGTGCGCTCAGATTGCGCTATAGGGGATAGTTGCGCATAATGGTCTTGTTATACTTCTCTGTCTATAGATCCGCAGACGCACAGTGGTATTGATGGAGATGTGAACTTTTCAGACTTCTCCATTGCTTAGTGAGTGTTACAAAGCAGTTCACCACCAGGACAACAGGTGGTGTAGCATTTTCTTCTGGAGACCTGTGGTCAACAGATAAATAAACTACAAACTGCCAAATGTAGACCTGGAAACGCTTCCTGAAAAGAACCCAGAAAGCGTGTCATGTAGAAACTCTGATTATGTTGGACCTCCTTTCTGAAACGGACGTCAGAGGAGAATGGAGACCAAGAGATAGAGCTGGAAATGATCAACACTAAACAGAAAATGATCCATGGTCAATCTCTGCAGGGTTAGGGTTTCAGAAACCGGGTTATGGCAAAACTTTGAGTATGTTGAACTGTTTGGGCCAGACAATACAAACCTATCCTGCCTGGGGAGCGATGGATAAAGACTTGTTGTATTTTGCTCTGTCACATTGGCGACCCTGTTTACCTCTAATTGTAAATTGTGGATGCCATATATGATGTGTCTCTTCTGTTCAGCATGTTAAAGTCACTTCAGTGAGATCTCGCTTTAACTGATGCACCTCAGTTGGATTCATATCTATATTGGGCACTGTACATCATTTTTTTTCCTCTTTCCTCCACCCTCATTACCTTTTTTGTTTGCTCCCATTTCTCTGTCACATACTATGTGGATGCACAGTTTAGTGAGTGGGATGGTTTCTTTATTTGAGGTAAATACTGAGGAAAATTTGATCTAGTCTGTCAACCTTAGTTAAATGTGAAGACTAATGTTGCTTTTCTGCAATCAGACGTCGCTTTTCAAGGCCATGATGTATTTTTTTATATTGTTCAACCAGATGACCTCTTGAGCAAGATAAGGGTATGGAAGTAGAACGTGTTATTCTGTTGGGATGGCAGATGTGGATGTGATGGCTTTCATAATGGATGTCTTGACGTCTTTTTTTTGTATGTTTGTTGTTATGTGTTTTTGTTTTCTCCCCTTTTCATTTGGTTTAGGAATTACGTCAGGCCTATGAGAGGTTTTACATTTTGTACCTTTATTGATGTGACGACTCAGGTAAAAATCTTCTCTTTGTATCCTGTAACGTGAGGGCCGCCAATCAACCTGTTACACATAATAAGGTAATGACTCATTTAAAACATCTCAGGAGTGATATTTTCTTTTTACAAGAAACTTATCTTAATTAATTGTATTAAGCGATCTTAGATCTGAGACATATTTCACTCTAAATTCCCAGTAAGGGCGAGAGGCATAGCTGTCCTCATACATAGGAGTGTTCCATTTGAGTTATTAAACTCCATTGAAGATCTTAATAGTCATTTTGTGATTATTTCTGATAGATTATGTGGCATGCCTGTGATTATGGCCTGCACCTACATGCAGAGGTGTATAGTAATTAAGTAGATGTACTTCATTACACAGTGACACCGTCACATTAATATAAGTGTCTAATGTTTATTGCACAGTACGTGTGAAAAGAAAATAGTATGTAAGTTTCTTTGATATAGTGCAGTAATATGATATATTATCCATTGTGTGTTCAAGGTATAGATGTGGGGTAATCAGCGCGCACCAAAACGTATTTAAGATGTGTACGCTAGGTGTGGGTGGCTCCTGGGGGAAAGAGAGCCAGCAGGTGCATGTGAGATTTGGAATACGTGGTGCCAGGGTTGTCCTGCAGCCACATCGGATTAAAAAAAAAAAGTTCCGGTGAGATCGTTGCTTGTTTTTTTGTACTTTTTTGGTGTGGTATACCACTGGCTGCAGTCGCCTTTTTGTTTGGATTTTTTGTTTGTGGATCACTCGTTATGGATACGCGCTCCTGCCTCCTGGGTTAAAAGATTGCTGAACGAGTTGGGGTTCGGACTCATTATTTTATGTTAGTTTGGACTATTAGTTAAAGGAGAATGGACATAATCAAAAAGGAAGCTGCAAAGAACCTGTGCTTGGGGGTTTTGGGTCACGGAATTTAATATACGGCGCTTTGCGCGTCCTTTAATTTTATTGTGTGGTGGGTCTTCTTTGGTGTGTTCACCGTTCGCCATCTGAAGGCCTGGTTAATTCTGACTGTGGTGCGTGAATCCATACTGGGCATTATTGTCCTGATCTAGTTTTTTTTTTTTCTAGTAGTATTGCAAGAACCCTCTTTGGCGTTTGTGGTAACTCAGCTGTTTAGTAGATTTAAAGAGCTGATTGTTACAACACTAAAGTTGTTTTTTTGAGGATTTGTACTTTACTTGGGTTTTTCTTTCTTTTTTTTTTTAAATCAGGACTTTTACTCCACTACATTTAAAAGTTAAAAAATATACTTTTACTTCTTTAATTTGACATTTGCCACCTCATTACTCGTTACAAATTACAATAATCCAAGAATTATCTGGAATGGGTCTTGAATGGTACTTTAGCAAAGTACCATTCAAGACCAGCAGAGATCAGCAGCACTACAAACATGGCAGCCGCAGAGCATGTAGACAGAAGACTTCAGCAGAAGACGATGGTCACCCCATGGTCATACCTGGCAACAATGCTCAGCTACCTGAGGATGGGGGAAAATTTCAAAACCTACCGATTGAAGTGCATGTTATGCCTTCCAACATGCCACCAGATAAAGGTGTTCAAGAACTCCCCATCCAACCTCAAGAAACACATTAAAGTAAGTGAATTAAGTAACGTTAATCGCTGCCATTGTCATTCCATGTGGCAGGAGGAGTGTAAAGTAAGGGATAGTACCCAATGAGGCACATTATCAGAAATTAATTGGTTGGACCGTTCGCGCCTCCGTGTCGTCGATTAATTTCTGATAATGGACACCTCTTCAGGCCCTTACATAAAACAGTTTTTGCTGACATTTTGGCCTTTTCGTTAGCCAACATCAGCAACTTGCCTGCATCACATGTATGGTGGTGGCATGGATAAATAAACATACGCGACACACACACTCACACACATACACAGTAATGTTACATTTAATTCTAGATAATATCTTGCGGTAATTGTTTTGCAGGAGGTGTCAATAAAACAGGGTTAGCATCTTAACTTGAACGAGACAGTTTTCCTCCTGCATGATACATTTTTAATATGAAGTGCTTCATTTTTTATGAAAAATACACAAATAGATCATACAAGATCTGTAAGTTGAGCAATAGGCTATTGAAATTCCACTTGTTTGTTCATAGGAGCTATGGTAAAATAGCATGCTGTTCAGTATAATAGCTTTGCTTTTGTTTTTGTAAATATTATTTGTTGTAGGCTACAGCAATTAGATGTCCAAGTTCAGTGTGTATGATGTTTGAGCTTTAAACAATTTTGTACTTTTGAAAGATTAAATATAATTAACATTTTTTTTAATCAATGTTGGACATGCACACAAATGGTAAAAGGGGTTAGGACAATCCAAAACTGTCATTATGGTAACTGTTGAATCATGTCTTGAGTATCAATAAAACTAATATTAGTTTTTCTTTTACTTTGGATGCGATCCTTTCAGCACCAGAAAAAAAAGAAGAAAAAAAAAAAAAAAGATTTCCTTCAGTTTCAAGAGATATGTCTGGACACACTTTCTCAGTCAATGGTTCTTCCTTATTTTAATTATTTTCTACACTGTAGATACGTACTAAAGACAACAAAACTATGAAGAATAATATAAGGAATTATGCAGGAAACCAAAAAAAATGTGAAAGAATTCTAAATATGTTTTATATTTTAAATTCCTCAAAGTAGTCACCCTTTGCAGAGTTAAGGTCCAACCAGCTCAGCACCTCTAGGAACTCCTTCCAGACTGGTGGAAAACCATTTCAGGGGACTACCTGATGAAGCTCATCCAGAGAATGAAGAGTGATCAAAGCAGGAATCAAAGCAAAGAATGGCTATTTGGAAGAATCTAAAATATAAAACATGCTGAGTTATGTCACACTTTTTTTTTTTGTTTACTACATAATTCCAGATGTTTTCATTCAGTTTTGATGCCTTCAGTAAAAACATCTACAATGTAAACAGTCAACACAAAATAAAGAAATAAAAACCATTTAATGAGTGACTGGTTGTGTATCATAAAAAAAACTACAGATGACACATCAACAAATGGCAAATGTTCTACAGATTGTGGATAATTGAACCTGTGTGCTAAATCCTGTACTGGCATATTTAGATGAAGCTTCATCAGTGCCATAACAACCTGTTGAGCTGTTTTCAATGAACTTCAGGCAGTAACACTGATGTGGTCTGAGACCAGTCCAAAAACCAGCATCAACATGGTAAATGCAGACAGGCCTGTATAAATAAAAATCAACTTTCTCATCATTATCTTTAAACAATACTTCTCCAACTTCAGAAGCTAGAAGTTTATTTTTCAATTCTAAGTTCTCTGCATTGAGAGGTTTATTTCATCCTGCATATCAACAAGTATGATGCCAGATCTGACAGTGGTCATCAGTCTGTCTCTGGCTGCTGCATGAGATCCTCCACAGGTTCACATGCACTTGTGTGCAGCATCTGCTGAGAAGACACTATTCTGGTGGCACTTTCAAAATCCGGCTTCTGGTTTACACGGCTCCTGGTCCGGTCTGCTGGGTCTGGTCTGCTGGGGTTGGTGTTCGAACCTTGTTGTGGCCTAGGTTCATAGAAGGCAACCAGTCAATGGTGTCTGGAGGATCCAGAGGTGATGGATGACCATAAAGGCATTTTTATTACAGATGCAGGGTCACAAGAGAGACGAATACATTTATAAATAAATTGATTATCCATGTTGTATCATGTTATTACTGCTCTTGTGTTTTTATTTAATACATCAGGTGAACATTTTATTTTAGATGTTTTTGAATCATGAGCCTAGCAATACAAAAATAACAAAATATTATATTTCTCCAACTAGAACAATGAGGTTTCCACAGCAGTGATGGACAGGCAGCATGTAGCCTAGCATATAGCATATAGCATCAACTCGATGTAGAAAGCTCTTGTCGACAGGTTCTAAGCTCTAAAAACAAATGCTGCATACATTTATTTAGGCTTCATCTTACTTGTTCTTTATGATGCTTTCCAGCACATCATCTCTGGAAATCGAGAGATGATCTAGCTGCTCTTCTTTCCAAAACTTTTTTGCTCTCATCTCCTTGATGTGCCAGAACAGTCGGTATTCAGACAAAAGAACCAACAGAATCACGATCCGATCTTATCCCACAAACAACAACAGCAAAAAGCTTACCAACGTAGCGAGTAGAACGACTTCAAGCAGAGTAACAAACTAATGACAAAAGCTATCCGCAGCAGTTGGCTTGTTTTTGTTTTGTTTGTTTTTTCATTTGAGCACGAAAAACAGGAATCGGAAAACAACTTATCTGCGTTTTCATTTTGTCTTAGAAACGAATACTGAGAAAGCAAGTTGTTTTCTTGTTTTTTTTTTTTCATTTTTGATTTTATTTTGAAAAAAAAAAAGAAAATCGAATGATACACAGATTGCTGCAATATGTCACAGACCCAAAACGAACACATTTTTGTTAAGAAGCTCCCGATTTAGGATAATGAGCCCACGATTTAGGAAAAAAAAGTGTACGCTCTAATAAAATGAGGGCACGTTTTACTTAAACGAGTGCATGATTTAGTAAAATGAATGGCACTGCTTGTAGCAAAAAGTGCTAATAATACACCTAGAAATACAAGATGGCGCCCTTGACTCAGTGTCGTCATTTTTCATTCCATATATTCAAACTTCATTCCATATATTCAGACGTTTATTATGTGTGTATATATATATATATATATACATATAGATATATATATAATCAGTTGCATTTTTACTGTCCCTGTTTTCATTATATGACAATAAAAATCTTGGTAAAAGTAGATAAAACTCACCTCTTAGGCCCCATGGGCTATACTAATTGTGCTCTCATACTGTGTTCAAAATAAACACTAATTAAAAAAGGAGGGGGAAAGGACAAAAGTTCTGGATGCAGTCTTGATATATGATTCTTGGCTTTATAAAAAGGAAGTGCGGAGGACCCAAATGCCGAAGAAGATGGAGGCAAACAACTAGCAGAGGAAACAAATCACTGGAGTAATTTGTCTTGTTGGATTTTGGCTACTTCAGATTTAATTTGATAGATTTATAAAAGCATGTCAGCTCTATTAAACCTCTTTGTTATGAGGTTAATGAAAATGCAATTAATAAAGATAACTGACAGTATAACCACTTAAAATATTTATACAGAAATCCAATTTAGTCAATGATTAGAATGTGCAGCTGTCAAATAAATGAAGCACAGGGAAAGGATAAAATGTTTCCTGCAACAATGTAGCAGAGATGAAGAAAAGTCAAGTAAAGTATGTCATAACTGCACTTATCAAAGCAGCCTACTTGATCCAGTGTGTTTATTGATTTTGCTTCAAATAAGAGAAAATGTTAGGATGGAGGGTATATTACTATATTTTTCAGTGATTCATTAGCTATATCACCCATATTTAAAACATTCAATTGTAAACATGTAGCACCTTTGTTTTGTCTCTTTTCACACTGAGAAAACCCAACCATGCCAAAATGCATCACTTGAATTTTGCAGTAATGTTCTCACTGTTTATCTTTAGGTCAAAGGAATCAAACATATAAATACAGAAAAAAGATCCTGTGCTGTGGAATATACTACTGTAATTCTTCTTCAGAGTAAAGCATGACGATGCAAGAAAAATAAATGAATTGTTAATCCAAAAGCAGCAAGGCTAGGACGCTATCTGACTTGTAGCCCTCTGCTTCTCTCAGCTCAAGCCAGCCAGTGTTTCCTGGTCCAGTATTGACATTGGCTCTGTCATGACATTTGTAGGGATAATGTATGTTAGATAGCTTCATCTTACTCTTTGTGTGTGGCTAACTCCACCTAGCAAACATTCTGACAAGTGCTGTACAACAATTTGCCCATGTTGAGCTAGGAGCTATGTCTTCCTGAGTGCCGGTTGCACACCAACTTGCACAGCCCCAATGCCGGCGATGCTGACGCACCGAGGCTTTGACGAGAGTATAAGCAGGTCTTGTTTTAAGTTGAACTACCACTATGTAGTTTTAGCTTTTTTTTGTTTTGTTTTTTAGGGGAGGCGTGGGGTCAGTATTGATATATCTTATCAATATATATATAATAATAACATCTTATCTCATTCAGTTGCTTTACTCATGGAAATGCCTGATATGTCAGTTATTATTTTAGGCCTTGCCTATGAATGAACTAACAGTAAAATATTTTTAGTAACTTTTCAGGTGGTTAGTTTCAAGTTCCTTTGTGTTGCTTTTAATAGTACACAATTCTGACAATCGAAACAGCTAAAAATATTGAATATAATTGTGAAATGATGTAATTGTAGGCTTTCTCATGCTTTTGGTCCTCACTCAAGTGTGATTACTGATGACACTGGAAAAAATGAACACCATCAAGCAGACAAAAAAACAGACTTCAGTTTCTTCTGAACTGACAGCAGCCTGTAGGTGTGAACGATGGTCTCATATGAGTGCAGGTTGAATGCAGATGAAATATAAAGCAGCGTTAAGTGTGAGTTTTGTTTGCATCTTGCAGTGTGGTACACTGCTCACACTCGTTCCATCTTGATGAGTACATGGCTGGGGTCTAGACGAAGCTTCAGCAAATCACCACCAAGACTCACCTTTTAAGTCACCCAACAAATTATGTGTAAAAATGAAAAAAAAAAACATCTCATTTAAAGTTTTAAGACTTTTGTGAATGCATTTTATGAAGCATTAAATGCATTTCTATTTTAACAAACCAATTAATTTTGGGAAATGCAAACCGCAGCTTTTCAGCTGACAAAGATTTATGAGAGAATATGTCCTTTGAGGAGAATTCTGAATCGAACAGGACTTAATCAGCATTCTTTGTAAAATCTACAGGATCATAATTACTAAGCCGTTGTTGGAAGAAAAAAGGACAAAAACCGACACCTTTTTTTCCAGACAAAAGCAAATATGACTAATCCAAAGACAAAAAAATAAAAAATAAATCCTCTGATGTGCAGAGCACCTTCGATTTTATTCTTTTTTTGACAGATTAAAAGAACACTGATTAATTGGTCTCGCGGATGCTTCTTTTAATGAACAGTGACGTCGGACCGTTGGGGGCAAATTAACTTGATCCTCTTTTTTTTCCAGGACAGAATTAATGAAACCCCTCAGGATTAAGCTGAAGTGTGCCCAATACCTTGCTCATGTGCAGTTAAAATACTTTGCACTCTTAGAAACTATTGCAATATTTGCCTGAATTAAAAGGTGCATAGGTTCAGTAGTTGGAGATTATAATGCAGTATGCCTCCATTAATAAGATTATCAGGCATTATCATCATTACATCTGCAAGATCAAACCCCAAAGTCTGACAGAAAAACCTGGGAACATAAGCTTCTTTATGTGATCATCTTAATTTCATTGTTAGTTCTGTTTACTCAATGCATGTGTCCATAACTACACTGCAAGTTAAGCTGCTCGTTGCATTCACAGAGATGATTTCATACTGTACAATCAGTCCTTTTACTTCAAAAAATGAATATTTTCACCTTCACAGAATCAGGAAGTGAGAGATTGATGGAATATCCAAGGAGCAATATATTTAAACATCACAAGTCTGACAAGAACAGTGTGACTGCAGCTTCTAACGACTAAGAACAGAGCACAGCATGTCACTGAGAGCTGTTCTCTGGCATCCTTGAGCCTCCATTTACAGTATGTTGTGTTGAAAGCAGCAACAATAACTGAACTGGGGGCCAGTTACAGAACTGGAACAGTCTGCAGGTGGCACTTACATTAATTTGCTGCAAGTATTAAAAAAGTTTTCATTGGTATGAGGTAACATTTTATTTTACTCAATCACACATTTCCGGGACATGTACAGACACTGATGTTAAGGTTCTGTGTTTTCTGTGTCTTGTCTTTGTCTGTGGCTGCTGGTGTCCTGGATGGTGGGCAGGTCCTCTGGTCATGGCAGCTCACTCACCTGTTGCTGATCTTTGCAGTCAAGCCATCTATAAATACCTGGTCCTCCCAGCCAGTCATCGCCAGATTGTTCCGTCTCCAGAGGTTAGAATCCATGGCCAACAACAATTTATGTCAGACTAAGATGGCGGCGCAAGCAGATCGCGAGGCCCGGCGTCTCAGCCATTAGTAAACAACAGACTGATCACCCAGAGGCTGCCTTTATTGTTGCAGGTCATTTTAATCAGTCAAACTTAAAGTAAATTTAAACTAAAACTTAAAAGGTCAAGCACTGCTACAAGCTGAGATAGAGGGTCACTCCAACTTCAACCCCAGACGCATGTGACAAGGCATCAAGGCCATCACTGACTACAAAACCAACAACCCCACCCCCACATCCATGAACATCTCCTTCCTGATTGAGCTCAACAACTTTTATGCTCGCTTTGAGAAGGACAACAGACGACACTGCCACCAAGACGACACCCCCTGCAGACCACCAGCCCCTCTCACGCTCTTCTCCTGATGTCCACGTCGGGTGCAGTCTCCAACATAAAGAGCAACAGAAAAAGAAAACTGTTCAGCGAGATAACTGAGCGGTGCAGAGACATGCATGTGCACACACACAAAGCAATGCTGAGAGAAGACTGTCACTGTCCTGGGTGTCTTCTGTCACCGTCCAACACTGTCCAGACTAGGGGTGGAGCTGAACCCGAATACAGTATTCGGAAAGGAACAAATAACGTGTTTTTTACGAATACTTATTTCGAACGAATACTTTAAAAAATATTCGTATTCGGGAACAAGAAAAACTTTATATATAAAGCTGCGTTTCCTCATGAGACCACAGTGTCCAGATGAGTGAGTGACGTTCAGGAGTCGGGGGAGTGAAAGAGGTG
>JBAMYA010046563.1:0-10946 GCA_037176975.1 Arrhamphus sclerolepis | reverse complement strand
GAACTGAAGCTATCCATTTCACGAAGGCATTGCATTTGCTTCTTTTCTTTCTTTTTGTTGCAGCTTGGCTTTAGTCCTTCTCGGTTCATGCATTTGTTCTCCTTGTTTTTGATGAATAAAGGTGTGGAACAGGAAGCCAGCAACCTACTTTGAGTCAAAGGGTCCTTTTCTGCTCTAGTTGCATCCTGCTTGCGTCACAGTCGTGTTGGTGTGAGAATCTTTCCTGCTTGTAATTTTCTGCTCATCTTATAATTTACATCGAAGGTGACCGGAAGCAATTTTCAGCTTGAAAGGCTCAACTGATGGCTGGTAGACAAGGAAGCAAAAAATGTGATTTTTTTTTGACAGTCACTGAACACATCATAATTCCAGTGAAAGGCAGAAACACATGCATAGAAAAGCATCTCTTTGGTAAGGAAGCTTATAAAAATGGGTAACGTTCAGCTCTTACTTTGCTTGTAATGTTGCATTTGGATGCTGTGAAGTTGAAGGAAATTGTTTGCAGCAGAAAAAGAATTAAATAAATTTTAAGTCTCTGTTTACCTGGCAAAAATAGATAATAAAGCCTAATTATTTCATGAGCCATACTAGTCAGAAACTGGTCTACCACAGCCAGGAGAATACAGGATCGCAGTCTTTCATGTTGTATTTTCTTCAAGGCTTGTTACCCAGGAAGGAAGTAGTAGTTACTGAACGTAACCCTCTTGAGTAAGTGTGTAGCCCTCAGCACACTGAGAGCGCTGCTAGTGCCAATGGGAAATTATTGACCTTGTTTTAGCAAGGCCATTAAAGCAAGGTGTACCTGTGCTTAGGAATACATCATAAGCAGTAAATGGTGAAATGAACAAAATCTGGATCTGTTTTAAAGCAAATATAGATGGATGTTGACTCCAAACAACTCACAGTCAGCCTGAAATATTTGCTTTTTTAAAAATCTAAATCTGATGACAGCGCCACCGTCATCACATTTAGCCATTTTGTGTCTGTCAGTGTTTTATTTGTAAGCTTGGGTTTGCACACTTAGAAAATTAGTTGTTTACACATTCACTTGTGTTAGTTATGTGTAAATTTCAAAATAGTTTCCATGCCATGCTTATCTACTATACTTTAATGGATATTTTATGCAAAACATAGAACTATTACTCACAGTATTTGTAGGCTAAAAAGTCTTCATTCGTCGCCTTCTAGCCCAAAGTGAAAGAGCCCATCATTGCTTTTTCGCTTGTGTATTTCTGAATGATTTTTTCTGATGACAGTATCAGACAGCATGTTACAAACAGGAACATTGTTTGCTCCAGGAGACAGAAAAGAGGCAGACTCTGTTTGGGCTCTTAAGAGAGCGTAGCAGCCCTGCCAAATTACTCATATGTAGGTCAGGGACAAGAATTTGTGTTTATGTGGAGATGATGTGCTTGTGTGTGTCTGTCAGAGTTTGGTGGGGTGAATCTCTTTCACTCTGAAGTGAACACAGTAAACAAACATCAGTGCTTCGTGAAGGCCTGCAGCAGCCGAACTGAAATCTTTTTGATTATTAAAATCAAAACGGCTTCTGCTCGTCAAATCAGTGAGTGCTGAAATGACTGATGATGCCTGCTTAAAGGCAGCAGATTACAACCGAGACCAGGAGGAATTCAAAAATTGGACAAATAAATGAGTTGAGCAAGCACAATAGCTTAAGCATCCAAATTTATAAAGCTTATAGATCATAGCATGGTGAATATTGATTAGATTAGAGTTTTTTTGTGTGTGTTTTTGTTTTTATGTTACATTTTTTGCTGATGTTCCACGTGACCTAATTCCGACTTAAATATGGTAGTGATGAAGAAGTCCTGGTCTACACACATTATTTACTTCTTCTAGTGAGACTTCCGCAAAGGTTAGTTATAATGCATGAGTTTCCTTATTACAACATGTCATGTTGCCATGGCAGTTCATATTAGCTTCACAAGTGAAGCTGTGGTTGTGCATATTAAATGGAAGGAAGCAGCAAAAACAACAGTTTCTCTCCGTGTTTGAGAACTCTGGTGGCTTCTTACTTGCAAAGGTTTTATTGACTTTACAGTAACAAGCACAGATGCTGTAAATTCACATATCACATTGCATATTTGAAGTCATCCTTTTCACATTGTCCACCATGTTTGTGTGGGAGAAAGGACACTGCAACAAGATCATATATGAGACCAAAAAATGATAAAGAGCAGTCAGAATGGCTATTAGCATGGATGTGAAAAACATTAGGAACGTGTTCATGTGATGCCACATGATGTAATATATTTTATAAGTATGCCAGTCTTTAGAATTTCTCTGATAAACAGATCAATTCTTCTTTAAATTATCATATACTTTGTTAGCCTATCCATGAGGTTGTTCATGAGTTGCAGCTGATTAATATTAGGCCTCAGTTGTTGTTTTTTTTTACAGACATTTCAACAAACTATCGTTCTTCCATACTTTTAAATGACAATCACATCTCTTGTGTTCTGCTTCAACGTGATGCGTTGTTACATTTGGAGAGAGGAGCACGTCAGGCTATGCTGTAGGCTAGCGTTCACATTTATATGCGTCAAAGCGACGCTGTAACTCTTTCATATGTACATATAATCCTCAAGTCTTAATTCTCCATTTTAATTGCCAGTTGCAAAGGTTTTTTTTTTTCATTCACAAAAGTTCAAAGTTTGTGAAAAAAAAGAAATGTGACGGATAGAGAAGCCCCTGTAATCTGCTGCAGGTTTGTACCTCAGTAATTTTAGAAAGAAAATCAGAATTGGCCTGATATATTGTAGTCAGCTTTATTTGATACTTTAGAGCAGCACACATTTCCTAAAAATAGTCATATTCTTTTAAATGAAATTAAAACTGATATTGCAAGATGAAAAAAAATCCTTTGTGCTGCCTTAAATGGAATTAAATTCCTTTCAGTTTTATTTGACATACCTTCATTACCACATGTGCTAACATTAATTGCCATTTTGCTGCAAAGTCATACTATACTCTCACACAAAACTCCTTCAATTAATTTTGCTTTGCAACAGTTTACGCTACATGTGATCTAATAATAGGGCTGTTTTATTTCTGAAATGTTCCTTTACTTGAAAACTGTAAGGGCTAGAAGTAGTTGATTCGTTCATTCAACTGTTTGCCGTACTTTGTAAATTCCCTTTCCCGTCCAACATCACAGCTTCTTTGCATTTTTTTAAAAGATTTAAAGCAAATAATCCTTTGAATAGATCAGACTTGAGCACCATTTCACCATCTATAACTCTAACACAAAGTAGAAACAGAGTACTGACAATCCCTCTGGTACCAAAAAAGCCAACCTTGGTCCTTTTATCTCCCAGTGACAGTTGTATCCACCTCTGTGCTTCGTACTGATTGGGTCATTTGAGGGGGTCAGAGTTTTGTAATTGGATGATCCACTCCCGAGTCAGCTGAGATTAGCAGCTGCTCAAAACTAGGGAATTGTATGATATTGTATGGCCGGCGTGACTTCACTGGACTAAGCTTGTGCGTGCAGCAGCAGCAGAAGCACACAGCTCTGCCTGAAGAAAACAGAAATTACCAGGCATGAGGAAGAGACTCCACTATTATGAAAACTATGAAAAATTTAGAGATGATTTTTTTCCTGCAGGGTACCAATTTTAATCACATAACAGTTACGTCAAAGTGTCAACAGTATGCTTGGCCTCCAGAATTTCCCCATTCCACATAATAAACCGTTGTTGTCTTCATGTCTGATCCTGTGGTGGAGCCTTCAATAAGAGTTGTTGAATGTGCTCATCATTTCTGCAGCCGTGTGCTTGTTATCACAGCTTTTTCATGCACTCCCCTGTGAGTGCGCCTCAGAGTCTGGCACCGAGTTAAGCCTGAGAATGTGCATGTGTTGGAGCCGTCCGCTTAATCCTTACAGAAAATAAAGGGAGGCTTACTCAGTCTGGTAAACACACACACAGATGCACACACACATATAAGAGAGGGCCAGTGAGCACAAATTCACACACTTTGCATACACCCTTCTGCTGTCCCTGTTCATACCTTTATTTCTTTTTGTGTCCCAACCATGTGGCTCATGCCTCATCCTTCCATTATTCCTCCTCTCCTCTGCAGCCTGTGCTTCATCCGTATTCCAACCCAACGTCTTTCTTCTCCCTTGCCCTCTCTCTCTCACCTTAACTCCAGAATCCTGCACAGTCCCTGCTGCTCGCAGTATCTCCATCTCTTTCCCAAGACAATCTGGTTTTCAAAATTGGTTCAAATGCAGAGAGATTACCCCAGCACCTCACAACTGCCCCCAACCTTCCTGTTCAGGGTAAAACAGCTGAGTACTATATAATGAGAGAACTGCTGAGGTGTTGAGGTGGGATTTACGATTAGTGATGGTGGGCTCTGCCTCAATGACCAGCACGTGCAACCATTTTCAGTGGTGTAGATGCTGCCTCAGACACATTTGAGCTTAAGAAACTGCTGTACAGTCGTACGGTCTGGTAGCAAATATCTACAATGCTCTAGTGTGTCTTTGTTTCTGACACCCTTCAGGTTTTGGTTGTCGCTTAATATTTTAGGTCATGCTGTTGTTATTGTATTTGATCCCTGATAGCAATAAGGATCTAGCAGTGGTTGGGCTCAGGTGTCTCATTAACCAGACACAGCTGCGCTGGATTTAGCCACATCTTTGGCATCATGTAGATGTGACATTACAGGAGTGACCACAGTTAAGCCTTCAGGTGGCTCATTTTAAATAGACAATGGTGCTGATATGAATATTTCAACAGATTTCAGTTGTAAATGTCTTTCCCAACTCAATGTAATTTTCCTACATTATCACCAAGAAACCTGATAGAACAAAATGTACCATTAGAACATAAATGTAGCAGTTCTGCAAACCAATTTGTAATGTTTAAAGCAGAGAACAAACTCTCCAGTGATGTTATTAAGTCTTATCACCTCAAGGGTTTACACATTAGTGTGATAAGAGGCATCAAAACTGGTTTGGTGTAGTATAGTAGATGATTTTTCTTTTTCAAATGGTCTCACAAGTTATTGTGAGCTTTTCTGCTTTGCAAATAATGTGCATTTCAAGCTGAATACTCTTTATGAGCTCCAAAGCCATACATTTCAGTGTACATTTCAATGCATCAAACCCTGGAAATGAAACCGTGCTGTACATCTGACTGAGAGTCATTATAACCCCCCCCTCCCCCTTTCCCACCACTCTCCCTGTGATGTAGGAAAGAGCTATGTGCAACACACATTGGTGGAGGCTAATGGCAGAATTGCAATGCATAGCCATTTCTCAGAATTCTATCGAACCGTGGAGAGAAAGGCCTGCAGACAAGTGCAAACTCATGTCCCACACCTTTTTTATGACTGTGAAATGACTGAGTCTTGTCCATCAGGAGATTCCTGCTTCTTGTGTTATAGGGAGAAATGGACCTTTGTGGGGATTTTTTTGGGCAACCAAGTATCCCTGCTCCAGAACTTAATGGTGTTATCATCCCAATTTCAAAGGAAAATTGATGCAAACAGCAGAATTAATGCTGCGCAGGACTTCTCATTTTTTTTCCTCGCTAACATAAAAACATAAAGCTCATTGTGAGGACACGACAATGGTGCGCAGTATCAGGAAGATTTGATACACTTGAAGTTAAATTATTCTTAACGGGAGTGTCAGTGCGCTGTGCAAAAGCAGAGTTCGGGTTATAAACAATCATTGCTTGTTTTAACAGAACAAGTGTGCATAAAAACGGGGTGTGCAGAAATATGTTGTCAGCATGCAGAGAAAGCTTACGCATGTCGCAGAATGCTCAAAAAAGGTACCTCCTTTGACATTTTTAGGAAACAGGCATTATACTGCACTGCACCATCTGCAGTGCCTGGATATTATTTTACTTCACAGCCGGGATGCTCCAAATTTAGAACGTGGACCTTTATTTTCAAACCGTTCTGCTCTTCCTTATTGTCATGTGCTGACTTTACGCCTGAAATGATGACAAAGCAAAACTTTGGAAGAAGACTTTAGCTTCGAGAAGAAGGAGAGAGTGTTGAGGTGTGCTACAAAATGATGTGCTTGAAAAATTAACGGTAGCTTCTCCTTTCTTAGTCTACTCATCATGCCAAAGCCAATTACTGTTTGATAAAAACACCAAACCACATGAAATTTTCTAAACCCCCTTCAATTGAGAGGATTGTACTCAAACACCCATGAAATGACAAGACAAATAACACATGTCTCGCTCTAAGTGCCTGCAAAATGTGTGTATGTGAAGCGTAAAGAACTGACATGTTGATAAAATCCTATGAAGTTAGTGTTCCTGACTTGTCCCTTTAATTTGACTCTATTGCATTTCTGAATGCATGATTAAGCTGCCAGAAGGCTGCTTGTAATGCCTTTCCTCGTGTGAAAATACAGAAAAATAAAAATAACTGTGAGCATATAAGAATATGAAAGGGAACAAGAGTCTGCCTGATGATAAATGTAAAGGCAACAAAACAATAAAGGGCAAATTAGTAAGTGGTCATAAATCACAAACAGCACCGATAGGAGTTTCTAATTCTGTGAATTGCCCAAAATTGCCCTGATCTAAAAACACAGGTGAAACTCATCCATTTTTAATAAAGATCAAATGAAGATATCAGATCCTGATCAGGAATGTGTAACTTCTACATTAATTTTGACATGATTTAACCCAATTATGTCATGCATTGATATTCATCTGGGGTTGTATAAAACTAAATTCATCATCATCATCCTCACCTGTGTGCATCTGGTGGCAGCTGCATTTAAGCTCAAGCTCTCTCCCTGCTCATCGCCACACCGTTTGTTCAACCTTGCGGTGCAACTCTGTTCAAGTCTCAAGTTCCTTTCCTCAAAAATAAACTAAAATAAATCACAGATTCAGTCTCAGTTCTTGATTGCTTGTTTTGTTGTTTCTCTCTAAGAATCCTGTAACAGATCGTGCAGCCGAATCACCGCTTCACTTGGCTAATTCCAGCCCAGTTGAGCCACAGAAAGGTTTGTCAGGATGCAACGCCACCCCATTCTCCAGATCCCACACCCGTCCTGGAAAGCCTTCACCTTTTGTTACCTGGAAACTAAACCCAAAATAAATCCCTTTCCATTTACTCACCTGTCTCAAATAGTTAGGCCTATACAGGTGATTAACTTTTAAAGTTGTATTTTTATTTTATTTTTACAATTTCACCAAGAAGCCACGTGTCCTGCACCCCACCAGCTTGGAGCCTCATCCACACCATGATTTTGAGGATATATGAGTTGATCCAGGCCGACCCAATGCTGACACAATGACACAATGTTCTGACGTGGCTCGTAGGCCCGCAATATAAAATGGCGACTAAAAAAGAAATGGTCGTGGAAAGTAAAAATGTTTTATTGAAACTCATGTGAACCACATCAGGTGTTTTGACAAAGCAAAGCCAGCAGAGATGCAGGAGGGTGTAACACAGCACATGTGCATGTATGCATCATATACTGGTATGTTTATGGTATGAAAATTCTTCATATTTACATTTGCAAATTGGTGTTCAGATGGCGATTTTATGGCAATGTGTGTGCAGCCGATCACTCAGGAAACCCAGTGTTGTCTGCACTTGTAAGAGTACAGGTAATGCATGCTTTCCCCCTCGCTCTCACCAAAGTCAAAAAAATTGTTGCTGTCCTTAAAAACCCACTACTTTCTGAGTCTTTCCATTGTCATAGGCTATTGTTGCATCATTTTGGGCATTATTTTATATGTCCTGACTAATTGGTTGAGAAATTTTTGCCAAAAAGCTCATGTGTCTCTAAATGAATACATGAATGAAAAATTAGCGTCATCCAAAGCCCTGAATTAGAGAAGAAAAACTCTGTAACCAAAAATATCTAACTCTGAATGAATGTGCGCTCATCTTTCTCGGTTCCTTTTTCTTTTCTTGCTATCAATTCTAAAACCATCTCTACTTTTCTAAAACCATCTTTTTAAGCTGCTCCTTTTCTGTTCTTGCTGTCAGCTGATGGTGCAATGTATGCCTCAGCCTACACACATCTATGTTTTATCAACATCTGTAAAACAACTTCACAAAAAGGACTGTGCACTCATACCCTGATGGGCATTGATCATGCTGCATTTGTGCACGGATCAAGTTGGGCGTGCATGTTGAATTCTGAGACTCCTTTCACACCCACCGCTCCTCACAGATCCACAAATGCACATTGTGTTGAATAAGTGCTGGTGAAAAAGGGTGCCATCTGGGCTTTAAAGAGAGCGTGTTATTTTCCTCCATAGCTTTACTGAGGTGAGAAAGGCTCATCGCCGCACATTTAGGACTCATTTAATAGATTTACTTTACCAAATTTACTTTCCTAAACTCTAATATTGTTAATATAAACTATAAATGTAGTTGTGGACTGCATACTTTAATATGCTCATGCTGACCTGGGCTTTTTCTTCTGCTGGGAACATAGCCACTCGCAACAGACAGTGGCAGCAGCATTGTTGACAAAAAGAGGCTACAGCTGGGCGTCCTGGCAGCCCATCCTCTTAAATAAATATAGTGTCCCATACAGCTTCCTCTTGTGAATTCATTGAGTTAAAGCGGTCCAAGTGGTGATGTAAATTGGCTGATTACAGCTTGCTAACAGATTACCATCGTTGCATTACCCATTTGAGACCTGAGTTTTATTATTGTCTTTATTATCTTTTTTCTCCATTTAAAAAAAAAAGAAAAGAAATTACTTAATTTTATTATTGTCTTCAGCTTTAGAAGTACATTTCATTTGTATTTAACTGTGACTGACAGAAGCCATATGAATGTGCTGTTGCTGCGTTCCCCACTTCAGTTCCTCAGGCTCCACACAAATGCCAAAGCTCGGGTTTTCAAAGTGTCAAAAATCTACAGCTGCTGACCTGCAGGGTGATGTCTCAGTTTTTCTGCTTTCTTACATTTTATTTCTTTACATTTTTCGGCAATCTCCTGTTATTTCACAAAAGACTATTTGTACACAATTTATCAAATGATATAACATGTTCCTTTATGTTTAGCAACTGATGATTTGAAGGACCGACGCTTTACTGGATTTCACTTGGCTTAACTGGGCGTTGGGGTACTAGATGGAGTCCAGATGGCTGCAGTTTATTTTGGGAAGAGCTATTCTTTTAGAGTAAGCCCTCTCTGCAGTTCTGTTGGAGACTGTCACCACAAATTTAACTATCATCATCACCATCATCATTATTATTATTGTTATCATCATCATTATTATTATTATTATTATTGTTATTATTATTATTATTATTAGCTTGTCATAGTTGCTCATTTTCTGAGTTGTGCTCCTGCCCTCTCAGTAAAAATAAATCACTTCTGAAGGAAGATGCATATTCATTGTAATATTGTCAAGAATGAGCGTTTGGTTTTGGAGATTCTAAGTCTAAACAATTGAAACAAATGGGCTTTTGTCAAACTGCTTTTCATGACACATCTGAGTGTGCTCATTGCTTTGTCCACAGAGAATCGCTACATGAGAAGAAGAGTAGCACTGACTGATGATGAAATGAAACATTCTTCTCCTTTATATTCCAGTTCCCTTGACATTTGATCGCTGCTGACTGAATTGAACTGAAGTGTTGGTCAGACTTTGGTCATCTGTCTTGAACCCTTTAAGATCAAGACGCCGCAGATACAGCAGCTCCATAATGACCCATACGGCCCGTTGCTGCCTCTCCAAACACTCATATCTATTTGTATCTTTAGCTAGTTAGGCTTGCTTGTCATTTCCTTGTTATTCTCTATTTAGATATTAAGTATGAGTCTCATTTTAGGCAGCATATCACAAACATATCACAAATTTTAGATCATCAGGCTTATATATGTGAAAACATAAAACAAAACATGAGGACCTTTGCACTGACCATTTATGGAAGAATGTGAGTGGGAAGAGGGTGGGATATGCAACAAATCCACCTGCGCAGACCTCCAGGGAAACTGCTTGCAGGTGTGTGTAGTCTGGGTTTAATGAATCAGATATTTTTAGGGTTTTGCCTGTACGGAAACCTTTGGTAAGGATCCTACGTACAGTTTTATAAATGAGCCCCCAGGTCGAGATGACTGGAGATGCAAGGGAAAACCCAGATGTTCTGTAAGCTCCATAGTAATTCAATTTCAATTCAATTTATTTATATAGTATGTTGCTATAACCACTTTCCTCCCTGTTGGAAGTTTAAAGTTTCTTCTAAAAGTACACCCGTCTTCACATGCAAGGTAGACAAGTCCCAACTCAGCTAAAGTTTTAAAGCCCGCTGGCTACCCTCAGCTGGTTTAGCCGGCCAAGTGAAGCCTGGGTTATGGCTGCTGTTGCATGCAAACAGCTACAAGGATCCACTTCAGTGTCAACTGGGAACCTAAGTGAAACAAAAAAAAACCCAAAAAACCTCACCCTTGTGACATGCCCCTCCTGTCAGAAGTACGACAGCTACATGCAGGTACAAATTAAATCCCATTCATCTGCTTTGGCTTCTGGACGAAGGTCTTGTGAAAACTAATTCAGACACACACTTATGGCATGTGAACATTTTAAATCATAACCTCTTAGAGGTTACCGGGGGTTAGGGGTGCAACTTTTTTTTTGTAGACACACCTTCAGACTCCTCTACATGGGGCCAAAGTTAAGGCTGGAACACTCAGTGCTGGTTTTCTGTTTGATTTACTTTCTCCTAAGCTGTCAAATTAATCTTTGTCTCTTTGAGCAGAGTAGCATTATTAATTTAATGATAGGTGGTATTATGTGAGATGCGTAGAGATGAATGAGACTGTTTGCCGTGGCTATTACTCCCTCTATTAGAGCGAAGCAGCACGAGTACCTTGCAGCTCATTTAGATCAGACTGAATTTGCAAGGAGCAGGCAGAGACAAGGTCACTGAAACCTTCCCATCATGTTTACATACTGTGCACTATATATA